>JAQFVV010000017.1:7288984-7421484 GCA_028023455.1 Epiperipatus broadwayi
CTATCTATCTATCTATCTATCTATCTATCTATCTATCTATCTATCTATCTATCTATCTATCTATCTATCTATCTATCTATCTATCTATCTATCTATCTATCTATCTATCTATCTATCTATCTATCTATCTATCTATCTATCTATCTATCTATCTATCTATCTATCTATCTATCTATCTATCTATCTATCTATCTATCTATCTATCTATCTATCTATCTATCTATCTATCTATCTATCTATCTATCTATCTATCTATCTATCTATCTATCTATCTATCTATCTATCTATCTATCTATCTAATGAATAATGATAAAGATATGTGTATGAGATTGCGATCTGGGCCAACTAATGAGTGCTGGTATAGCACAAAATGTGCTTCTTGGGAACCATAGATCTAGGTCACATTTTTGGTCATATGTTTGTACATCTCCCACAAGGTGTTAAAAGTGGATAGAAATAAAGTCTTCCCTTGCATGAGAGTAATGTAGTAAAAATTACACTACAGAAATATTTTTTCTTACTTACCATGTGTTTACAAATCATTAACATTCATTTAAAAAATAAAGATTAAATACAATTACTGTACTTCATCTTTATTTTTTCAAATAAAATGAATAATAAAATGTCAGAATTTTATAAAAATTAAAGATAATTATCTGAAATTCAAAACGGCCACTTGGGGTGTTGATACTATACAAAATCAATCAAATGTAATGTTACCGGGCCACCGCAACTTTTTTTTTTTTTTATAGAACATGATTTTTTTTGATTAAACAAATTTTTATATATTCATTTTTTTTTTTTTTAAGCTGACATTTTTCTTTATTCAACAAATTTTGCTAATTTAATTTTGAGTTTATTTTTCTGAATTTTAACAACTTTGGACTGTTTCACGATGAAAAAACTTGTTTTAACCCGCTGAAAAAATATAATACAATTATTTGGGATTTGTTTCGACTTTGTTCTACCTTTTTTTTTTTTTTGGTTGACTAAATTATTTTTTTTTTTTATTATTAAATCAAAAGTAACTTTTGTGGTCAAGTATTGTTAGCCAAGAGGTCATCGCAGCAGCCTTGCAAGCAAGTAGTTGGTTGCAGACAGTTGTGGGTTCGCGTCCTGCCGATGCTATGACATATGGGAGGGAAAAGCAACTTTTATGTTGTTGGGGGTTAAACAATTGTTTTGAAACCCCAATAATTGTAACAAAAAGTCAATAATTTTTCTTTTTTTTAAACAACTTTTTTTTCACTTTTTACTTTTATTTATATTTTGTTTGAATTAGCCTTTTTTTTTTTTTTTTGGCTTCTACAATAAACAGCTTTTTTTTTTTTTTGGGGGGGGGGCTTTCATACTGTTATTATTAACAAAAAGTAAACAAAAATAGTAATTTATTTTAACACCACTTGTTTTAACCCTGCTGGAAAAATATAATGCAGTTATTTGGGAATTGTTTCGAATTTTATCTACCTTTTTTTTTTTTGTTGACCAAATTGTTTTCTTCTTATTAAATCAAAAGTAACTTTTGTGTTTTTTGGGGGCAAAAAATTGTTTTCAAACCCCCCACTAACACACTTGGATAAATAATTGTAACAAAAAGTCAATAATTTCTTTTTTTTTTCAACAACTTTTTCTTTATTTTTACTTTTATTTATATTTTGTTTGAATTACCTTTTTTTTGGCTTCTACATTAAACTGCTCTGGGGGCGGGGGGTCATACTTTGTTATTATTAACAAAAAGTCAACAAAAATAGTCATTTATTTTAACCCCGCTGAGAAAAAATAATCCAAATACTTGTCAATTTCTAATGAAATTAAAAAAAAAAAAGTACACAAATTTTGGACTTTTTGAACTTATTTATTATTTTATTGCTGTAATAAAAACAGTCTAGCATTTGGGAGGATATTATGTGCCTGAAAAAAGGACACAGTCTCCCTCACTGTCTGTACTCTGCAATTCTGAAAAGTTGAAAAATTGCATGTTCTTCTCAGATCTTTTATTGGTCTTGTATATTTTCCACGCTGAAACGTGACTTAACGCGAGAGCTTTGTCGAAGCATGTTCGAACATATCCTTTGCCAATTTTTTACATATTAACATTTTTTTAGGGAAGGGTGGGGACCATATGACAATTATTAGTAATTAACAACATTATTTAAATATAAATGACATTACTCTATTATGAAGATTTGAAAAGTTGTACTGACTTGAAATTAAAACACTCTCAAGTGATACGGTAATCAGCTATGAATAGAACAAATGCGTTAATAGTTTTGAAGCACAAAACAGGCCAAAATATTTTTGTGCAATGTCATGTAAAATGGCCTGCAATGGGTTAATACAATATAAAATGTTGTATTTGCCATAAGGCTGGCCACAGAAATGGCATTTTATGAGGTTTGACACATAAACAATGCCATCAGGTGGCCGTGCCCGGATTTCAGATGATTACCAAATTAAATATGTTTTTGTAATATCCTTTTTCTTTATTTTGCTGGTTTAAAATGTGTATCAGTTTCAAAATCTATACAGTCATCCCTAGTTATTGTTATCCATTCCAGAATCTCATTTAAGCTCTTTAAATTTTACGCTTTTTGATGCAATATAAGAATGAATTACAATTTGTTTTTTCTGCCACTTGTAACTAATTAATAATTTTTATTTTTTTCACTTAAAAAAGTTACTTTATGATTTCTGTTATATTTTTTAAAACTTTTAGCATTACACTTAGAAAATATTCCATTATATGAAATACTCTATCACATCGAGGCAAATAAAAATATATGTACTTTCAGTATAACTCAAAGAAACATTATTAATGAGCCTAAATGCATACAATATTCCAGATAAAAAAAGGCTGCTGCTGCAAACGAGCCTAAATGCATATAATATTCCAGATAAAAATGGCTGCTACTGCAAATGAGCCTAAATGCGTACAATATTTCAGATAAAAAATGTCTGCTGCTGCAAATGAGCCTAAATGCATATAATATTCAAGATAAAAAATGGCTGCTACAGCAAATGAACCTAAATGCATACAATATTTCAGATAAAAAATGTCTGCTGCTGCAAACGAGCCTAAATGCATACAATATTCCAGATGCTGCTGCAAACGAGCCTAAACGCATATAATATTCCAGATAAAAAATGGTTGCTGCTGCAAACAAGCTAAATGCATACAATATTCCTGATAAAATGGCTGCTGCTGCAAATGAGCCTAAATAAGTATAATATTCCAGATAAAAAATGTCTGCTGCTGCAAATGAGCCTAAATGCATATAATATTTCAGATAAAAAATGGCTCCTGCTGAAAATGAGCTAAATGCATACAATATTTTAAATAAAAAAGGGCTGCTGCTGCAAACAAGCCTAAATGTGTATAATATTCCAGATAAAAATGGCTGCTGCTGCAAATGAGCTAAATGCATACAATATTTTAGATAAAAATGACTGCTGCAAACAAGCTAAATGTGTATAATATTCCAGATAAAAATTGGCTGCTGCTGCAAACAAGCCTAAATGCGTACAATATTCCAGATAAAAATGGCTGCTGTTGCAAACAAGCCTAAATGCATATAATATTCCAGATTAAAAATGTATGCTGCTGCAAATGAGCCTAAATGCATATAATATTCCAAATAAAAAATGGCTGCTGCTGCAAATGAGTTTAAATGCGTACAATATTCCAGATAAAAAATATCTGCTGCTGAAAATAAACTAAATGCATACAATATTCCAGATAAAAATGGCTGCTGCTGCAAATGAGCCTAAATGCATACAATATTCCAGATAAAAATGGCTGCTGCTGCAAATGAGCCTAAATGCATATAATATTCCAGATAAAAATGGCTGCTGCTGCAAATGAGACTAAATGCATACAATATTCCAGATAAAAATGGCTGCTGCTGCAAATGAGCCTAAATGCATATAATATTCCAGATAAAAATGGCTGCTGCTGCAAATGAGACTAAATGCATACAATATTCCAGATAAAAATGGCTGCTGCTGCAAATGAGCCTAAATGCATACAATATTCCAGATAAAAATGGCTGCTGCTGCAAATGAGCCTAAATGCATATAATATTCCAGATAAAAATAGCTGCTGCTGCAAATGAGACTAAATGCATACAATATTTCAGATAAAAATGGTTGTTGCTGCAAATGACATAAATTTGTACAATATTCCAGATAAAATTGGCTGCTGCAGCATATATTATACATTTACACATTTTACTGATTTTATTTTTTATTTATTGACATTTTTTATTTATTTACATTTTTATGAATAATTATGAATCAAGTATTGCATATTTGTACAGTATATATCATGTTATTATAGTATAATAAAACAAAAAATGGAATTATATTTGCAAAAAGTACTACAGTAATGTTAGCTATAGTCAGGTCTGCCTTTATGCTTAAGCAGAGGTTGCAGCCTCATATAAAAGATTCAATATAAGAAAAAATATAAATAAAATTGAAATGTGTATAAAAATTCTCAATATTATATACAAAATCATTATTGTTTCCTGCATTTTCTCGTTCAGAAAAATTTGTCGATGAATTTGGGAGATTGCTGTAGACACAAATGTGTAAGCTGTTGACCACTTTTAAGCTGACCTGGCTATAACTTGTTTATTCACATTTGGTTTACATTGTTTTACAAATAAAAATAAAACATATACTAGAAATTTTAGGCAGCTGCAGGCAAACTAGTTGATATTTATTTCTATTTTTAATGGTAATTTATTAAATTTAACCTCAAATTATAAGATTTTGACAAAAATTTTATTAGTCCTGCAATTTGCATTAAAAGGTGCCCATGACCAAAATCAGTTTAGATCACCAACAATAAAAAAAATTCTCAATAAAAATTTAACAATGAATGCCATACTTAAAGAACATATAATAATACAAATTTTAGTTATAATTATTGCCCATAGATGTCAGTATCAATTGGAATAGAAAAAAATAATTTCTCCTTAGAAAAAAAAGATACATTTCTGTGCTTGTATAATTTTACCTTTAATTATGACAGAAAAATAAGTCTATTTTTTATTTGTTTATAAGACACTTTTTTTTGTAGAATTATGAAATATTTATTTCTTATTAAGTGTATGATATTTATATCTAACTTTGATTTATTATGTTTGATTATTGGAAAAAAATTAGCTTATTGACATGAAATGGGTTTTGAGTATAACTTTATTAGTAATATGTTTTTTTTATTGGAACATCGGTTTTTAATAGGTTTATGATTATAATGAAATTTTTTGAAAACAAAAAGAATTGAAGAATAAGACCCCCCCCCCCCAATATTTATATATTTTTAGATTAAATGATGAAATGAAATTTTTTATTTTGAGAGAAATGTCAGAATCATTCCCAGTTCTTCAAAAGATTCTTGTTCTCTTGGGATTATTAGAATATCATCTCCTTCAGGCTCCACTCCCTGAATTTGTTCTATGCTTATATCTTATGGCATTTACAACTAGATCCCTAGGTTGGGGTTTAAATCCCCTATCTCTCATATCACAGGTTGACCTAGTGCCATCAAAAGTGCTCAATAATTCCGCCATTTGTTCCACCATTTTTCTTCTGTTTCTATGAGCATTTGCTCGACATTGTGAGGAAAACTATCACAGACTATTCTGACAATTTGTTGTTTAGATAGTGGATCTGCTGTTAGTGAATGCAGCTTTGCTACTTGCCTCCTGAAGAATGGCATAAATGGTTCATTGTGTCACCAATTTTCTTGTGACACCTGGTGATGAATATTTTCTTGGTGATCTTCATTCCAATAGCTAGCCACTAGAGCCTTTTTATATTCATCAAAAGTAATGGGTTTTCTATATAATGAGTACCACCAAGATTGAGACCCCCCTTGTAGATGACTACATGCTATTGCAAACATGCCTACCTCTTTATTCATTTGATTGAAGGTGCAGTATCACTCCAAACTGTCTAGATGTTTTGTCGGAATTTCACTCATGTGGCCAGAAAGTAATTGAATTTTTAGAAATTGGTTTACAACAGTCAGATTATTTATAATGTGCGTGTTTGCATTCAACTGGTCAGGCTTTTTCAGTTCAGTTTGTGGACTATTTTGGCTATAATTTATTTTTTCTACCAAGTGATTGACTTCAACTTTCATCTTGTCTATTTCTCTGTGGTTTTCTAACTTGGTTTCTTCTACCGCTACTCATACTAACTCAACATTTGCTTCATGTTCTATTTTATTTGTTTTTATTACATTATACATGGTCTCTATTTGATTTTCTATTTGTTTTTGATTGTCGTTCACTTCTTTCATTATTTCTTCTTTTATTTTATCATAGCTCATTCCAATCTAGTCCTTTAACTTTTCAAGCATTTCAGCTTGTCCTTCCAATATGCTATTCATTTTATTTTGTTTTGTAAGTTCTTCTGCTATTTTTTATATTCTTCAATTGCTTATTTTTGTTTTTCAAGCATGCTGGTTATTAATGCTGTGATTTTCCTATTCTCTTCTTTGTGCATAACTTCTTTTTCACTTTTACTTTGTTGTTCCTCACTAGGAACATTCTCTACTTCTTTTGTTTAAGTCTACATTTTTTCTTCACTGGGGACCTTTTCTATTTCACTAGTCTCGTTTTTATTTTGTTCCTCGCTAAGGACATTTTCTATTTTTTTTTATCTTGAGCCTCTATTTCTTGTTATATTTAGAAATTTAAACAACTTTTTATATTATATATCTTTAATACTGTATTTTATTCATACTAATAAGTTTACTAATTTCTATTTTATTTAATTTATAATCAAACATGAGTGTTCAGTCAATTTTCCCCACTACATTCCCCCTAATATCACTTGCATCTTGATTCCTAATCTAATGCCAATGTCTACCTGCCTATTTTCCTATATCTATAATATATATATTTCTTTTTTAAATATCAACTATATTATTTTATTAAACGAAATTCACTTATCTTTCTTTTATAGCATATAAAATTATCATTAGTGCCATTTGATCTCTTTCATCTCTCATAAATTCTTTCACTTTAATTATCTATTTTTATTTATGTGAGCGGATTTTTTACCTTTTTTACATTACATATTTTTTTCTTCTATTTTTTTCATGAACGAATGTTTGTGCTCTCACATTGGATGACATTTGTAATGGGAATTATGTCTCCTTAAACTTAAATAATTTATTTTATAAAACTCATATGATTTTGCAATATGATTTTTAAGAGACCCATTACTCAAGCAGGCAAGTAAATATGATTAATATACGTCAATCATACCCCCTGTCAGACTGAGATTTAATAAAAATATTAAACTGACAATCACCTTTCCAGACTGAAGTAGTTTCCTGGCTGCATAAAATGTGAAACATCTCATGGGGATATATATATAACAGGTTTAAACACAGGGTGCCAACCAATACTTACACTGGAATCCATGAAATATTATTAACACATTTCAAGCACTTGACCCATGGCTATCTTAACATGAGACCGGCTACACATTTACTTATGTGAATGGAGAGAGAGACATAAAACAACATTAATAATTTAAACAAATTTATTAAAAGATAATAATTAGAAAATGTAATTATTAAGAAAAATAATAAAATATGAAACACATAAGAGATAGTATACACTTAACAAGTATACATGCTTATGATAACAAATTCTATTCCAGATAAAATTTAAAAGTTTTAATAATGACGTCAATGAATATTTACCTAGAATAAAATACGCACAGCTTTTGGAGTTTATTTGTGGGTTAAACATCGATCCTGATTTCCATAGGCATTTTTTTACACAGTTCTTGGTTTTTTTTTTTTTTCCATATGTCATAGCATCTGCCAGGACGCGAACCCACACCCGTCTGCAACCAACTACTTGCTTGCATGGCGGTTTTTGTATATGGATATTCACAGTTCTTGGTTTTTCTTTGTATGAGGGTAATCATCCCTTTTGCTCAGATTTGATCAGTTTTCTTGGTCAAGGTATTTGCAACATAAAGGAAGCTTCTTGGTTTCTTGCTCTACGGTGTGTCTGGTTTACTTAATTTGGTAGTATGCATTGAAACATTGGCAGAAGGTGAATTAGAGTAACTTACCATGACATTTTGCTAATGGCACATGGGAGATGAGAGGAGGAAATGGCTGAACACCAGCTTTTGGTTCTAGCTGCGCATTCTCTTTAATAATTCAATAATAATCTAATAACTTAATAACTCTCTAACTGAACTGAACTAAAAACTGAAGACCATAGAGGATGTGTGCTTTTTATACTACTCTAACCCCCCCCCCCCTGCTTGAGTTTCAACCGCCCTATCAATAGATTTTATCTCTAAAAAAATTTAATTACAATATACAATACTTAATTTTTTTGGTTTTTCTATTTTAATTACAGATTAGTCATCTTGTTCAACTAATCAGTCTGGAATCTTAATCTCCAGAGCGTGATTAGTTTTGTACAAACTATTTAATTTAATCATAAGAACTTTTTATTTTTTTAATTAAAATACTTTTTTCAAAGAGTATTTTGACAGAATTATAAAATAAAAGTATATAAAAGAAAGACAAGTTACAATTATTGCTAATTCCTAACTTATCTCTAAATTTTCTTTCTATTTTTTTTTTTAACTTCTAGCCTTTCAAACTATTGAATTATGATTATATTAAATTTTATATATTTTTTTAATAAAAAAACAAACAAGTGAATTATGTAACTCGTATATATACACACTTTTGTGCAACGTGTGTATATCCATACCATTACAATATATACATATATATGTGTGTGAGATATATTGCTCTGGGCCAACTGATGAATGCTGATTCAGCGTGAAATACATATATTGGAGATCATTTATCTTTTTCACATATATGTGGTTTTGTTTATTGATTCTATTGGATAGAGTGAATGATTGTAGAGAGCTGAATGTCTGGGTTCAAATTCCCTTTAATTATATCTAGGTTAATTATATATATATATATTATACTTGTACTTCAGTATTACATATTCAGCCTGTATTCTGTCCATACTTCTACTTTATATCTAAATGGACATATTAAGGTCCTATATATGAGGGGTCAGATTGATTTAAGGTCAACATGGGTATGACTATAGTACCGTTATCATCAAGGGCTTTGAGGATTCTGTAATGAGATCTTCAGTAATATGGATGGCTGGAAAGTGATGAAGCCTGTCTATTAAAGTGTGTAGATTTGCCATTTAATGTAAACAGAGCACTGATTATATATATGTGTGTGTGTGTGTGATGATGATCTGGCTCAACTGATGAATTCTGGTTCAGCATGAAATACATTTATTGGATATCATTTATATTAATAACATGTATGTGGACAATGTGTATCAGTTATATAGGATAGAATGAATGACTGCCAGGAGCTTGAAAATCTGGGTTCAAACCCCCTTTAATTACATCTAGGTGAAGTATATATGTTATACTTGTATTTCAATATTAACTAATATATTCAAAGATCAGCCTTTCAAGCTAATTGTGCATGTGTCTTCTGCGAGTGTTAATTAATAAATGAATACTTCACTCCACAATACAAGATATAGTATTTATGCAGGAATAAAAGGAATCCTCTTATTCCTACAACTCAAATTCTTTTATATGAGCAAATCTGAAGTACTGTTGAATGAAGCATGAGAGTAGAATTCTCACTTTAAATTACTATCTACGATGTTGTGATAAATGATGTCGGTGAAATTGTCTAGAATTTACTAAACGTCACTCTAAGTGAAACTTAATTATCAGTAAATAAGCATTTATTTTTATATAATGCTATGCATACAATTGTATACATTCAAAGATCAGCCTTTCAAGCTAATTGTGCATGCGTCTTCTGCGAGTGTTACGCATGCACAATTAGCTTGAAAGGCTGATCTTTGAATGTATACAATTGTATGCATAGTGTTATATAAAAATAAATGCTTATTTATTAACTAATATAATAATTTTTATCCTGAACTTTCTTTTATTAGGTATATAGTTTGATATATGTAAGTTATACATATGTAATAAAGGATTCATTACTGTTGTGAGCATTTAATGTAATATTAATAATTAGCTCTGTATTATAGTTTTACAATAATTAATATTTAATTAACATTTTTATTGCTTTGATACACAACAGATTTGATGAGGATAAAATCTATTAGCCGTTTTTAGAGATCAATTCTTTTATATATATTCAGGATCATGTGACTATTAAAAGGTATAACTGCCTATACCTAATTTAAAAGATCTATACATATATTCCATCTTTATAATTAAAAGGAGGTTGCCTTGACAACAGTTTGAAATTGTTGATTGGTATTGATATTAGGATTGTCTAAGTGTTGACTGGGGTTTTATGATCTATATATATTATAATATGTCTGTTACATGGCATCCAATAATATAATGTATGTGCACAAGTATATATAAAGTTGAAAGGAAAAGTAGAAATAGATACAGATAAAAATTTTAATAGATATTTTCTACATTTCACTTGGAATAATAATGACTGTAAAGGATTAAATACCTCTCAACTTAAAACAAAATTTTATTAATTAAAACATTTAAAAAGGTCTAAATAAATTATTATTCTGATTTTGAAATTTAAAAACAAGCATGTCTACTGATAATTGTAAAAATATCTATCTTTGAATTAATGCTTGTATACATTATCTATGTAAAATTTCTATTATCTATTTTGAAATTTTTTTAATTAGTTAAACTAACAAAATTTCCAAAATATACCTTTTAATTAAAAGTGCTTTTTGAGGGATTAAAATTGGTTCTTATCAAAACATATTGAAAATGGTTACTATGTTTTTCTCACCTCAAGATAAGGATTAGACAGAAAAAAAATCTGTTTTCAATTAAGGTGTTTTTATCACCTAGATTTTATAAAAAGGACTGATAAAAATATCAGTTCAGTTTGGCTAATAATTTTTATCGAAACAGCTGGCTAGTAGCTAGCTGCAAATTCTGGTTTTAATATTTAGAGAAGCAGCTGGCTCATAAATAGCTGAAAAGTTTGGCTTGTTGTTTTTGAATAGTTTGGTGTTAATATTTTTGAGAAGCAGTTGACAGTAGTTAGCTGCAGAACTGGTTCCAGAATTATGCAAATAGCCATCATGGATCAGATATAGCTGCAGTCAGGACAAAAGCTGCAGTCTACTAATTTACTATGCAGGAGTTTTGATTTACAAAAAGCTGGGTCACTTCTAATGGATCAATTAGCCTGCTTAAATATATTTTGAAAGACAGCTTGCCTGAAGTATGCCAATTCTGGACAGAAGGCAACCAAATCAATGCCAAGATAAATCTAATCACACCTTCTTAATGCTGCCAATTACCTGAACTATACCTGTCTGACCAAGACTAACTCACCAAGAGAAGCACAGATAAATGTATATACAATGGTGAATAGCATTATCTATAATGAAAATGAAAATTTAAATAATTTCCTTAATAAAAATGACATTTAAAAATTTATATATTTTAAAAGATAACAAGTAAATAATTTTGTTTGAATTGAATTAAAATCTAAAAGTAATGATTGACTCATAGACAATTGATTTTGAAAAGAAAAAAGATTTCAAATTTTTTTTACATTAATTTAAAGATGTAATTAATTAATTGAGAGTAACCTGTCATAAAAAAGGAACCTTTGAGTTACTTGTCAAACATTGACTTAATTTTTTTTTAAACAAAGGAAAAAGAAAAATATTTTTATTAACTGTAAAAAGGGAGATTAATTAATTATTTTAATTCATATCATCTATATGTTTATAGATAGACACATATGTATGAATTTTATTGATGATTTTCAAATGGAATTAATTATGAAATATATTTTTAATAATTTTATTAGTTTAATAAATTCAACCATGTTTATTTTATATCAAGCCACATGTCTGTGTGCTAAATGGGTTTTAAGTAAACCTAATTAAAAATATATATAACCACAATGTAATAACTTGAATTTTGTAAATCATGTATATGTAAATCAATGTAATAATTTGAATTTTGTTAATCATATATATGTAAAACATATGATAATTTGTTATTATTGTATGTTAATTAAAATCAGAAGACTTAATTGACTTATTCCAGACCTTAATATCATTTTTTAATTAATGAATTTGTGTCAATTATGAAAACTATTTTGGTGGTTTGAAATATTTTTAGAATATGTTTCCATCATCTCTTGGTCATATACAATATGTTCTGTGAGCTAGATTTGAGTATAATGGGCCGAATATATAAATGGGGATGTATTTAGTGCTTTTGGGCATTTCAGTATGACATTGTCTTGGTTTAACACATAAGATTATATTCTTTAAAACCCTACACTACATTTTATATTAGTTTAGTCTTATTAGAAATTAAGTTTATAGTTGGCCAATGCATTAATAGTACTAAGTGACCAGAATGTTGATGATGATCTGCATGTTTTAATGTCTTAGCATTATTGTTTAGATTTTTTCTGGTTATGTACTCTAGTAGATTAACACTTAGTTGGTGCATCCAAGTTATGTTTAAATAATTGTCCAAGCTTGCAATGGCTCAATAATTAGCTTGGCTACAGAAGACCCATTTCCAGTCCAGTCACAAGATTGACTGTTTATTTATTGTATTGATTTATTTTGATGTTGGTCATTCATGATGATGAATGGTTTACTTGGAGTATTACTCATACTCACTTTGGCTTATTATAATGCTTGTTGATGTATGGTTACTTAAAGATACTTATAGTTGCTCTAAGAAATTAACTGCTAATCTGAGTCTTTTGTTCTGATACTCTCTTTAATATAAAATGTATATATATATATATTTATGAATTATTGAACATTACTTTGAATAATTAATTTTAGATTTTGTTAAATAAGCAGTTGCAGAATATACCATGTAGTACATTATGTGCATGCAAGGGGGCACTGTTCTAGCAATTTCACTAAAGAATAGCCAAAATAGTATTTAATTGGGTTACGAGTAAAGGGCAGGCAACAAGATGGGTGAGAAAGGTAATGTGGTATGCAAAAGATTTGGATAAAGAATTTATATTAGCATATTTGTACAAAAAATGGAATGATTTTGTTAAGAGGATTGTTGAATGTTATAGTAGTAAGGAATGGGACGAATAGATACATTAATAAAAAATAGGGAGTTGGAAAGATGCAGAACTAGTATGGAGAATAAAAAGAGTTTAAACATATATAGAAGTAAATGGAACATTGGGGGTGAGTTAATTTATGATAATAGCAAGGAACATAGTTTATTGTTTAAGGCTCAAATGGGATCTTTAGCAACAAGAGAATATACATGTAAATGGAAAAATATGGGTGATTTAGTGTGCAAATTGTATAAGGAAGGCATAGAAAATATTAGGCATCTGTTATTTGAATATAAATGCTTGAAAGCAGAAAGGGTACAAATAATGAAGTTATGGAAGAATAAATATGAACAAAGTGATTATACAGAAATTGGGTTGTTGGTTTTTATGCTGGGTTTGGGAAAAGATAAGGGGGATTTAGATATAAAGGCCATAGAGTTGACAAATATTATGTTTTGGAAATGGGATGGAGCAGATTATGGGAAAACTTAGGGTGGGAAATGGAAAGGGAAGGTAAAGTGGCTAACAGGTTTTTCTGGGCATAGTTGCTGTGAGATTCTTGACTCCATTTAAGGAGAAGTCACAGTGCGTCACATCATATTACATCACCTGTCTTGAATCTTAACCAGGCATTTTGAGTATAAAAGGCCATTTGAATCAAAAAAAATCATTCACTAAATTCATAATGTACACTGCCTTCATTGTTTCTTTCAAGGGTTTTCAAAAAATAAATTCCATTTTTATTTCTTTCTGATGTATATAGCTAATAAAAACCTGAAACTATGCAGAGTTAGACATCAGATGATTAATCCAACTGCATACTGATTCTTGCCAGACTTTCTTGAATTTCCTCCACTACCTGGAATTTCACTAGCTATTGTGAATCTTAACCAGGCATTTTGAGTTATCGGATCCTGCAGTGAGAAAAAGTCTATGTACCATTATTACATCCATGTCTGAAAAAAAGACCTGAAATGTTGCAGGTATGGCTGGAAGATAGTACCAACATAGAATATCCCAGAAATGTTGATAACATAACTATGTTTGGAATTTATTAATAGCATAATGTATCTATTTACTCACTATTCACTGTATTTCTGGACACGCTTCCTATATCGCATGGAGATACAGGTACCTTAAGTTGGGAACTTCTTATAGAAGGTTTGTGTTATATTTCTACAGACATTAAAATGTTTTATTAAGTTATTTGACTTAGAAAACAATAAGTAGCAGTAAATTGGGATATGCTTGTTACTGAAAAAAATGGCCGCTCTTGTTTCTCTTTGGTTCCATTCACTGTTTTTCAGTAAAAATATTCATTTAAATTTCTAGCTTACACAGGATATCCCAATGAAAAGGTGACTCATGATTGGTACTCTTTCTAAGCTGCCTTCAGTGTCATTTCTGAATCAATGTGTAAGTTGCATAGTGACATAATTGAGCTATTCACCGCAAAAATTTTAAGGCGCTGTATCTGGAACGCAAGTTATAAAATAAAATATGACCACCTTTCATGCCTTAACCCACAATGGAACAATGTGCTAACATTAAATTTTGAATTGGAAAAACTGTTACTGAAATGTTTAAAGGATTCATACTGTGTATGGCCACAAATTCCAAAAACATTTTCAAGTAGTTTGCATTCTCACGATGGAAAAGAAAGCATCGAAGATAATCAACAAAAATATGAATCATAGTAGCACACTTCAGACATTGTAACTTGTGATTCAAATATACTAGAACTTTTAAATATTTTATAACACATGTTGATTTAAAGATGCTGCTGCAAATGGTGTGTAGAGAGAACGTTTTATTGAATCCATGCATTCCTTTGGTGACGTTTTTAATTTTCCATTTGATACGCATTTATTAAAATACATCCAATTAATTCATTTAATTGGTCGCAAGGATATATCAATAGAACCAATGATAACTTAATTTTTAAAAATACTTTAAAAAATTTAATCGGTTTTTCATTTACTTCTTTTTCTTCATCAACATTGTCCACAGTTTCGTTGTCATTTCCTGCCTGATATCAATATTTAACTTTCATTTTGAGTAATGTAAGATATATCTTCTGTTGCATATACTTCTCTGGGGAATGTGTATTTTGCCTTTCAACTTTGTGACAGTAGTTCTCTCTCTCTCTCTCTGGTGAAAATTATCTCTGGAGATCATAGTTATACAGATGTGTTGACAGATGTTTTCATTACTTTTTGCATAACTACATTCTCCAGGGTTAATTTTAACCAGAGGGAGAGAACTACCATCAAACCAGAATACACCTCCCAGAGGCATCAGTTGTCAAGCTAAAAAATAGGTAATACAGTGAGGCAAGTCAACATTTAGGACTGGGAGCCGTTAGAACCTAGCACAGACATGAGGCAAGTTGTCCGAGTACAGTCTAAAGTGTCATCATAACAGGGCAGGTTGTCACAGAACAACTGGAAGTGGTAGAGAAAATTATGTCACTTCTTTCTACAGTTGCATGGCAACTAGAAGATATACTACATCAATGGCAGTGGGCCGTGACATAATATATTGATTCATACATAAACACAAGTTCTATAAAAGTTTTTTCTTTATTTTCAGAATTACAAAATTGCCTTCTTTTGACTATTTAGCTATTTCATCTTTTTCTGAGTCGTTTTCTTTTACAGATCTCCGATTCAAACTTTCTTGACATTATTGGGGGTTATTAAAAAAAACAACTAAATATTTATTAAACCAAAAATATTAACAATAAAATAAGCAAAACAATAATAAATTCATTGAAAAATATATTAACTATCAGTCATTATCGCATGATCACCATTCTTTGTGTGTACACAAGCTGTTTACAGAGGCAAAACTCTTCATACAGTAGCGCCACTCAGTGCAAGTCAGATTAATCACTGGATGCAGGAAAGTTTGTGCATAAAATCCCTATCTAATGTCTATTTATTCAGTATCCCCATACTAGTTTTTAACTTGTGGCTTTCATCAGCGAGGAGCCTTGGATCTGAGAATCTTGCACCTACATCCTAAGTACAGTGCTCCCAAATTCAAGGCTCCTCATTGATGAAAGTCACAAGCTAGAACCTAATTTGGAGATATAGATAGGAATTTTATGCACAAACCTTCCATCATCCACTGATTACTGTGGCTTGCACTGAATGGCGCTACTGTACAGAGAGTTTTGCCTCTTTGTATCAGTCATTATGTGATAGAATGTTATTTTAAATGTAAGTAGTAACTACAAATTTTTCAGAAGTCTCTAGTTTTTATATTATGAATTTAGTAGTAAAAAATAATTATTGCATTTCACAACTATGCTTAGATTGTTTATTATATAATTGTTTCAAGAAATGATTGGTTAAAATGTGGCTTCATTGAGAGTGAGGCCCCTAGCTTGTGCCTTACGGCAAATGCAGATTTGCGGGTATGGTGAAAACTATTCCGATTAGACTAGCCTTTTGAATAGATATTGCTGTGCTTTATTTCGGAATACATTGATTTATATATATATAATAGATAGACAGTTGAAATCTTAAACTGGATGCCAAGAGATTGTGGAAGACCCAGAAAGCGGCCACATGTGAGATGGATGGATGAAGTAAGGACGTGTACTGGGATGATGTGGAAAAGAAAGGCTAGAGATCAGAGAAGATGGATTGAACTTGGAGGTATTTTCATCCTACAATGAATCGATAATGGTTGAAATTAATAATAATGATGATGATGATTTTAAAGATGAACAGAAACATAATTTATTAAATGGACTTTTCCCTGTAGTAATAAATCTCATATTGATAATCCTTAGATATAATAAATGAAAGTATTGTAATAAGCCTAACTTTTTTTTTTAATAATTTTTTTTTTCTATATAAAATATAACTTTAAACAAAAAATATTTTGCATCATTAAATATGTATAAACAAATGTCTACCAATAATAATAACAATTACAATTGTCAGATTTTTTGATTTATGTAATGTCATGTTTTAATTTTTAATAACAAACTATATACAATGATTTATATATTTACAATAGAATAAATTTATAGGCAAAAGTTTAATAAAGTTACAACCGTAATAGATAAGTTGTTTAACTTTAATGATGTGTAATTCAAATTGGAAGATCGTAATCTAATATAATGTATTATTTTTTTAAAATAATAAATAGATTATTATAATAATAGAAATAATTTTAGTAGCAGTATATAAAAAGTATTGTTAGGGCTTAAAAATTCCTAAAATGTCTTTTTTTTAAAAATAAATTATTATTTTTTAAAATGACGAATTAAATGAAACATTTTAAAATAATTTTATTAAAATTATCACGTATATCAAAATACAATATAAATGTTTCTAATTACGTCAAACAGACTTTTGGTAATGTCTATTTTCTTGTAGATTTTTTAGTAGACCGCGCTTCTATAATGTACAGATTATCAGATGAAACTGTTTGGTAGATTGCAACTTATGGATAGTAAGATAATAGCCACAATAGTATTTAAATGGGTTATGAATAAAGGCCAAGGGAACAAGATGAGTGAGAAAGGTAGTTTGGTGTGCAGAAGATTTGATAAAAACTTTATGTCAGTAAACTTGTACAAAGGGTGAGATGCTTGTGTTAGGAGGATTGTTGAGTTGTTATAATGGCAAAGACTTGGATGGAAGAATAGATGGATTAATAAAAATAGGGAGCTGGAGAGTAAAAAGAGCTTAAATATATATAGAAGTAAACAGAATATTGGATGAGAGCTAATTAATAATAATAGCAGGGAAAGTAGTTCTACAATTTAAAGCTCAAATAGATCACTAGCAACAAGGAAATATACACATAAATGGAGAAATGGGGGTGATTTAGTCCACAACTTATGTAAGGAAGGCATGGAAAATATTAAGCATCTGCTAATTGCATGTAAGTGCTTACAAGAAGAAGATACAAATAATGAAGTTGTGGGACAATAAATATAAATTCAGTAATGGAAAAAGATGATGTTGTGGAAATGGGATGAAAATAGAGAAGAATATGAGGAAAACTTAGGGTGGGGAATGGAAAAGAAGAATCACATGGCTAACAGGTTTTTCTGGGCATAGTGGCTGAGAGATTCCTGTCTTTGGTAAAGGAGTAGCCATATCATATTACACATCATATCAACTGACTTATGGACTTAACAGTGAGTAAAAAAAAATTAAATCACAAAAAGAGTGTTCACATTTTTTACAACAAAAATAATTTATTTAATAAAACCATGTACTATTTAATTGATAAATACACTGATGATAAATAATATGTATGCAGAAATGTAAATCCATAAAAAAAATAGCATTTGTTACTGGAGTTATGGTCGCAAGTTCAAATTAAATAAAATGAAGAAAATATATTTACAGTAAAAAAGTAGGCATTAAATAAAATAAAACAAAAAATAGTCCACGCACCAACTTTGCAAACCCATCATCTTTACTTTAGCAAGTTGAAGAATAGAACAAATGATACTTACGTATTAGTCTTCCACTGATATGTAACAAAGGTATTAGTCCACAATAGTTTTGTACTCTAGTAATATCAGAAAGTAATGGGTACATGGGACTTGCTAACAAATTTAATTGATTAATTAAAGATTTATCTGCAAAAATGACAACTTATAACTCTATTTAGTGGAAATGAAACAAAGCACACATGGGTGAAAGTGAAACTAAATGTTTACAAACATTCTTTCATGACATCACATGTTTGTTTAAATTGTAAAATGAAGAGAAAATGAAAATTTTGACTAATTACTTTCTCCTCATTGGAATATTATCTAATATTCTCTTACAAAATTAATTCATTTACTTTTGTAGAAGATCATAAATGTCTTTAATTTAGTTTATACATGTTTGTTGATGGGGACTTTCATTGATGCAGGACTATTTTGTAAATACCGAAATATTTATTCTTTGTGTTTTTTTATGTTTATATTCTACTTTTTTTAAACTATTTTGTAATTTGGAGTGGAAATAATATTTATTCCATATGTAAATATGGTCTTATTAATTTTGAAATCAATCATAATTGTGCTTTTTGATGTTAATGAGCTAAGACTGCTGACAATGTTGAAATTATGTAATAAAAATAACATTTGTCAAGCATTGTTGGCCGAGAAGTGAGCTCAGCTGCCTTGCAAGCAAGCAGTTGGTTGCAGATGGTTGTTGAGGGTTCGCCTCCCGGCCGATGCTATGACATATGAAAAAAAAAAATTTATGCAGCTCAAAAGAGCTGAGTCAACTCCATTTAGTTCACATATATAAAATGTGGATGTGCTTAATTGTTACAGAATTAGTGAAAGCTTAATCAATTTTATTTATTTTATACACATTAATGTTAGATAAATTTAATGTTTAACTTCACCTTAATTACCAGTGCAGGAATTGTTAACCACGAGGCACGATTTTTATTCTTTGTTCAATTAATGATAATTTCATAATTAATAAAATATTGCTGTATCTGATATATTCTATTTCAAAAGTTCAACATGGTCAATAAACTTAGCTTATTAATATTGAAAAGCACAAGGAATTGAGGAATCTATTCTTTAGTTACTGACATAAACATAATATAAGCTGAGCATTGATTATATATGTGTGTGGAGATGATAATCTGAACCAACTGATGAGTGCTGGTTTAGTATAAAATATGTAAATTGGTGATTGTTTATTCTTTCAACATGTGTGTGATCAAGTGTGTCAGCAGCATGAGATAGTGTGGATAGTTGAGGGTCATGTAAAAGTCTGAATTCAAACCCCCTATACATGATATAAACATAATAAATTTATTTTCTTATTTCTTAACTAGAAAGAGTTTAGGCAACTCCAATTTATTTTGTTCCCATTACTGATGTGTGAGTTTAATATTTAAAATGTGTATTAAAGAAAAGCATAAAATAGTCCATGAACAAATTGTTTATGAAATAAAAAAAGTCCAAATGGAAAAAATAAAGCAAAAGGAAGTAACAACATGGGTGTATTAAGCAAAAGTAATTTCTTATTAAATTTAATACAGGTGTGAGGTCAAAAGCAAATAAATAAGAAATGAAATTTGCAAAAATGTCCATGGGTAACAACCATAGCAAATAAAAGCATGAAATTGAATTACATTTTAGCAAACCAAAAAAAAAAACTGAAATTGAAAAATGTTTCTAAAAATCAGCCAAAAAGGCATCAAAACGATCTTGATTAATATTTCTTTGTCAATATTTTTAATCAAATAATGAAACCTAATGACTGTATAAAAATTATAACAAAGGAAACAAATGGCATCCATTGGCCTAAAGCAAGAATAATGGAGCACCAAAATTAGGAATGAATGCAATTTAAAATATGTACATTTGGGCGTGTTTATATTTTATGTTGTATATTTTTAAATATCCTTGGAATGATTTTTTTTTGGCTCACACTTGCATGTGGTTTGATAAGAAATTGCTTTCCCTAAAAACACTTTTTCCATAGATTACCTTTAGCCTTTTAAAATTTAATATACATACTTTTATTGCAAAATATATTTTCTTCATTTTATTTAATCCATTGTACTGAGCAGTTCCATAAATTAATCCATTATAGTGGATTGAATATATATTTTAAACCCTTATCAATCATTCCAGAATCTCCAAGTTTAATCCAGTTTATTTTGCCTCTAGTTTCTCTTCTCCATAAGACACCAAACACATCTCACATGTGGTCTACTTCTAGGTATTTTACAAGCTTTTGGGATCTAATATAAACTTCATTTGTTTACCTATTAACATCTCCTTTAGTAATATATTCAGTTAATAAATGTTCCAACATAGTTAAAGATTTTGTTACATATATATCTGATAAATTCTAAGTATTACACACACACACACACACACACACATATATATATATATATATACTATAATGGTCAGGGTGAATAATGAGGTCTTACTGTATCTACCATACAGGACGCCACCAGGCTATTGGAACCTGAAAAATTTATATGGTAGGCAGATACGTGCTGTTGAGATCCAAATTTTACATATATATATTCTATTATGACCATCAGCCCCAGCCATTAGCTCGTGGAGCAGCAGAGATAATATTTAATATAAAAAAATAAATAAAAGAAGCCAATGCCAGTAATTATACACACAAACATTTATTAAACATATATAAAATTTAGAATTATTTTAGTATAACTTTAATTTTTTTTTATAAAACATTATAACTTTACTTTAGATTTTAATTTACAATTTAACTTTTTATTTTAGAAGTTCACACAGATGAATTTAATAATATTTTATTTGAGTGTCGAGTATGAATAGATTACATAGATTGCATTTGAAAAGAAAATATTCTATCCCTTATTTAACCTTAGGCCAAAAGTTCAGTCAAACCAATGCAAATCTATCTGATATATCGATATATTCAATGCAGCATGAATATGACAGCACAATACCATACTGTCAGGAATGCACATCTGAACAGCATGGTTATAGGGAAGAAATTGTCTCTCGTCCAGTACAGGAATGTTACATCTGTCTGGTGAGAAGAACAATAAATAAATAAAAAACTCCATAGGAAGGAATTGTGGTCCATTTCCCCATCTTACTATCCCATTCCATAGGCTAAAGAGATGATCCAAGGAGCAGGGAATATGTCTGTTTCCGATGGTCAGTACAAAATGGGACTTATTTTGCCCAAGTGCAGCATATAATGTGATCCTGCACATAGCGGATCTTCATATTACACTTACTAATTACACCAATATATCCAATCCATTAACCCAATTTAACTACAAAACAAATAACCTAAGATTTACTCTCTCTTAAACTAACTTAACTTTACGAATCTATGCAGCCATTCACACCCGACTTAAATTTAACATGATTTAATTAAAAGTTTATCTTATCAGAAAAAAAAAAATCGTAATAAAAACTTAAAAGAATGGAAAAAGTAAATTAATGGAAATGATTTTAAAAAAATAATACATTCAATAAAAATAATTAATAAATAATTTAGTCAGATAGGAAATTCTATTTCTATTTAAATATTGAAAAGTTTAGAATTTAGAGTTCTTACTGTTTCAAATACTGGAAAGTTTTAGAATTAATGTTCATTAGTTATATATATAGTTCTTACGGTTTTAAAAAGTTCATCTTTAACAGTTGCTTGCCATTTGGGATCCAGTGTTAATTGTCCCAATGACCTGGGGAGACCGGTATGCTGTTGGCCATTTTATTGATTCATCCGGAGGTCCTTTACTTTAGCTGGTATTTTATTTCCAGCCCTGATAGCCTGTAGTCCGCAATATGTCATTTTTTTTTTTTTTTAGAAAAAACTGAAGAAATTGTAAGTGCAGTTTTCAATCCCTTCTCCTTCAACTCTCTCTGACTTAACACATAATCACACCTCTCTCTATCACACCTCTATCTCCTTTTTTATTTTCAAACTTTTCCTTTTATATTAAACTTTTGGATCAAGTGGATGTTACATCATGATGATGATGATCCTTTCATTGAGGTCCAATTCCTGAGGAATTTCTTTTATTAGCCATTCTGTTCCTGTTGCTTTTTCCCTCTCTTATCTGACCTTTACTTATAAATTTTGAGATGCCCAAAGGCTAGTTTACTTTAACTAATTGAAAATAATCATTTCTATTTTACAATAGCATTAATTAATTTATTGTATATTCTTTTTATCTTTAAATCTTTTAAATTTTTTCTTAATATTTAGTTTTAAAATACCTTTTCTTTTTTAATAGTTTTCTTTTAATAATTTTTTTTCATCTGTGCGATTTTATATATATAAAGTTTAGATGACTTTTAATTTTCAATGTTTAATTCTTAAAAAAAGAAGTTTTTATTTGCAAACTTTTATTTTTAATATCTAATTTTTTTAAAAAAAATAATGTAATGGCGTGTGTGCCCATTACAATATATATATATATATTCATAATATTATTTCTGGGAGCTTCTGCGTAATAAAAATATAATAGCTAAATAGCTGACATTTCAGTACTATTTTGACCCAATTGTCTTATGATGATAAATGGTCCCTCATACTGTGGATAAAATCTTTGGTATTTGCTCTTTAGTGGTTTACTAATATGGGATGTTTTAACAAATACTTTGTCCTGGATCTTGAAGTTTTGAGTTTTTCTTCCTTCATCCTTATTCCTCTGTTTAGCTTTTTGATCATCTGCTTATGTGCTTGCTGTCCTGTTATTTCTGGATTTACATCAAGGAATGTAGCTGTTGGTACATATTTTTTAAAAAGTATTGGCAGGGATTTACCAAAATGTAATTTAATGGGTATGAATCCGTTGATTCATTAACACTCAAGTTAATAAAATTTACCACACCCTCCATCTGCTTTACCCACCCCTTATGCTCATCCTCTAGGTAAGACCTGAACAACCATCCTAGCTTCTGCATCATGGGTTTACAAGTGTTGGACTGTGGATTCCTAATAGGTATGAGCACATGTTTGACGCTGGATCTTTCCACCCATTTCTTCCATTCTTTGGATTGGAAAGGAATACCACTATCTGTTAGTGTGGTCCTTGACTTCCCTATCTTTTTGAATTGGAGGGTGTCTAATACTCAGATGGTGTGTCCAGTATTAGCTTGGGGTATAGGGTAAACTGTGATATATTTGGAAAAGATATCATATGTTACTAATAGATATTTCCTTTTGTTGAATGAGGGTAGAGGCCCATAATAATCTATGGCTAAGATCTCATTAGGTCTTTGAAGTATCATTGATTTAGCTGAATTGGCATAGTTTTGGTTTACTAGACTTGGCATGTAAGCACACTGGACAATCTTGGAGTGATTTTAAGATGTCTTTATATATTTGTGGCCAGTAAAACTAATTGGTAAGATTTAAAATCGTTATTTTTTGTTGTTGTTGTTATTTTCACCTTATTCTTAAATTTGATTGGTTGAGAAGTTTTAAAAAAATATTTTATCCTCTAATAGCTTTTTCCAAATTATGTTAATTTTTTTAATTTACACTTTTCATTTATTCTCTTAGGCCTTTTAAAAATCTTTATAGCTTCCCTTAGCAGTCTCTAGTCATGTAGTTCAATTTTTTGACAGAATATGTGTTTTATTAAAATTGATATCATGGTTTGGTAATTTAATGTGTGAATAAAACCTAAGTCTGTCAGTTTGCTTTGACTCCATGCTTTCATATCATATTCATGGTTAGTGTATTGAGTTTATTAATTTTTTTCTGGTTTCAATACCATTTTATTTATGATTCATTGCATACTTATTTTGTGTAATGAACAACATCTTTTTTATTTTACGTTTGAGATAATTTCTCTCTTCACACATAATTTTAACAACACTCAGATCACAACTAAATGTATTCTCTTCCATTATTATAAAAAATCGCACTGTCAGACTTTGATTTTTTATACGAAAATGCTGGGTCGTTAAAGTTCTAAGATTTTCCCTTGTCTCACTATAGTATACATATGGACAGTCTTTTTGGCTTCAGTTTACAGTATAGACCACATTGGGCTGGTCCATTATTAGAATTTTAGTTGGGTTGGAGATATTACTAGAAGAGATAATAATAGATGGACAGTTGAAATTTTAAACTGGATTCCAAGAAATTATAAAGACCCAGAATTTGAGATTGATGGATGAAATAAGAAAGTGTGCAGAGGTAATGTGGAGAAGAGAGGCTAAAGATAAGAGAAGATGGATTGAATTTGGAGAGACCTTCATCCTGCAGTGGATTGATAATGGTTGATGATGATGAATTTAATTATTCTTTTGGTTGTTTTTTTAAATATTTTCCTTTAATCTTTCTAATGTAATAATAAATTTGTTTCATTAGTTCTTCGTAATTAATACGATAAGCTTCAACATATAAAGGCAAAATTACTAAATTCTAAATCATAATATTGGCTAGTCTGAAATATCAATATTATTAATACATTCTCTAATCACCTGATATATTCTTATCATTTAAATATTTTTTCAATTTTTTTTCACCTGATTTTCTTTTAATATTTATAATAAATTTATTATTTTATGGAATTTTTCCAATTTTATAAATTTAATTCCCTGTTTTTCTCTTCATGTAAAATGTTTGGAATTTCAAAGATATTCTCCTAATTATAGTCATCATCGACCATTATCAATCCACTGCAGGATGAATGTCTCTCCAAGTTCAAACTATCTTCCCCGATCTTTAGCTTCTCTTCTCCACATCACCTCTGCACACTTTCTTATTTCATCCATCTATATCACATGTGGTCTCTTTCTTGGTCTTTTACAATCTCTTGGAATCCGGTTTAAGATTTCAATTGTGCATTTATTATCATCTCTTCTAGTAATATGTCCAGCTCAACTCCACTTATTATCTTCTTTTTATTACTTTATAATTTTGTGTAAAATTCTTTCACAGACTTTAAGATCTCATCAATAGTAATTACATGCATAGAAACATATTTATTTTACAGTGATCTAAGTAAAAGATACTTCTGTTATGTGAATCATATATTATAAGTTTCATTTTTTTTAAAAACAACTTATCTAATTTTATAATCGCATATATATGTATAACATTTTTATCTTTTACTGTGAAAAACTTTATTTCAACATACACCCATATATATATAATATTGATTTTCCCCATCGTTTGTAATTGTAATTCAAATTTGCATACGTCTGCCTAATTTAGGTTATGCAAACAAACAAACGAACATATGCAAACTTGGATTATATATATATGATTATTTTGTAGGTTGCAATTATTGACATTGATACAGGAAGGTTGATAGGTGGTGGATCTTTAATTAAAGAAAATATGGTAATGACATCGGCACATAACTTAAATGGGTATGTAATTTTTCATTAAAATATTCGTATGGTCAGTAAAAAGAAAAAAATGTTAGAACAATAATGTAGAAAGATAGAAGTTTTTGAACCTTGTGATCTGCTATTTTATAAAATAAATATCACTTGGGGATAAAAAGAAACGAGTGAAATTGTTGATAAGAATGGAAAGAGATTAACTGACAGTAATGGTATATTGAAAAGATGAAAAGAACATCTTCAATATCAGTTTTGAAATGAAAATGAGGCAACTTGAAAGTGAAGATATTGGAGTAGATGGTAAAGATATGGACATATTGACAGAAGTAAAAAAGACTATAAAAAATGGTAAGCTTTCAAACTTGATATAATATCTCTAGAATTTTTGAAAGAATTGGTGAAGCTACTATGAAGGAAATAATTGGAATGTGCAATTTGATATATAATAATCAGGATTGGACTGAAGGTTTTTTGTGAACCATAATAACGATGCCAAATTCTAAAAAGAAGCTGTTAAATGTGAAGAGTAGAGAACAGTAAGTTTATCTCTAGTTTCTAAAGTTTGATTGAGAATTTTCACTCAAAATTATGGGCAAGTAGAGTCTTATATTGGAGAAGAACAATTTAGTTTTCAGAGGGGAAAAGCACAAAAGATGCCATTGGTGTTGTAGAGCAATTGCAGAAACATATTGAAAAAGAGAAAGGGATTAGTATATGTTTTGTGGATTTGGAAAAAAACATTTAATAGAGTTATCTCAAATACACTTATAACGATCTTAACGAATTAAGAAGTATTTTGGAAAGAGGAATTGATTTGAAATATACACAATGGACAAAGAATAAGAATCAGATTGGAGAATAATGAGATTAAAAAAGTGAATATAGAAAGAGGAAATAGTCAAAGATGCTGTGTCTTACCTGTGCTTTTTAATATTTATTTAAAAGACAAGTTAGATCAATTTTTGGAGTGTGGAGACATATCGACAGTAGAATAATAAAATGTATAAGATTTACAGATGATATGGTTCTTATAGCTGAGAATATGTTGAATAAATTGGAAGAAAGATGTATAGAATATAGAATAAAGATTGATATTGAGAAGACTGAGAGTTTATGGATGTGGGGGAATACTAAGGACCTGCAAGTTGAAATTCATAATAATATAGTTCAACAGGTAAATGGTTTTAAATATTTGAGTAGTTGGTGAGTATGGAAGAAACAAAATGAAGTTAAAAAAGAATAGCATTGATAAAGAAGGCATTTATTTCAAAAATATTTTGTGGGTCTTTGAAGAGAGAATTAAGGAAAATATTATGGAGTGTACTATCATATGGTTGTGAAATGTGGACAACGAGTACAAAAAACTAAGAAGAATGAAAAAAAGTAATTGCAAAAATAGAATGACAAATGAAGTTTTGTAAAGAGAACATGGAAAGAGAAGATTAATTGAAGAAATTAGAGATAGAAAAAGAAACTGGATTGGACATATATTAAAAAAAATAGTTTAATGAAAGATGCTTTAGCGAGAATGGTGACTGGAAGCAAGAAAAAAGGATAGAAAATGTTGATTTTACTGGATGAAATAAGAGATGGAAAAAGATATATAGAATCTGGACAATGAAAAGAAAGAACTGAAGCAATAGATGGACTTGCTATGTGATTGCTCTCTGGACTTGTCCATAGGAAGGAATACTATTTATGGTAATGATAGTCAGTAATGACAATTTTTAATAAACTTTGAAGAGATACTTAAGAATAA
Organism: Epiperipatus broadwayi; assembly: GCA_028023455.1. Taxonomy (NCBI): domain Eukaryota; kingdom Metazoa; phylum Onychophora; class Udeonychophora; order Euonychophora; family Peripatidae; genus Epiperipatus; species Epiperipatus broadwayi. The sequence continues at coordinate 7,316,693 of JAQFVV010000017.1, forward strand.
TTTATTATTTTCATTTATGTGTTTGCTATTAAAGTCTTATAATATTTTATACCTCTGGATATTTTTATTATTTAATAATGAAATATATTATTTTAATTTACTTTAGAATACTTTTTAATATTTTTCATGATCTATATTTATACGTGATCATGCCCTATATTCTATTAATAACATCTCATTTATGGAAATATTTTATTTTATACAAATCAAAACTGTTTACATTTATCATGAATCTTATAGGACTATTGTGATGCAGTGAGCTTCATTTATTAATCTTCCAGATGTTGTCTCAATGGTTGTTATCCTAGTTTGCATTGAAATTAAACTTTTTATATTGCTAGAAGTTTCCTATAGTTGATTTAATAGTTTATAGACTTTTCACTAAAATATGAAAGTTAATAAAACTGTGTTGAAAATCTTTTACTTATAAAATACTTTGTAATTTTCTTGATTATATGCAGTACTGGAAGTAGGGATATCTCAATTATTTGCGGAGTTCTGATATTTATGACTTCTTTTTTTTTTAAATGAAAAGCAATACACATGAGTATAATGTATATATATATGTACACACACATATATATATATAATATTATAATTCTATCTCATATTTCTTCAAAATAATATAGTAATTATATAATTGAATATTTATAAATACAGTAATCAGATATATTTTAAAAAATTATCCACTTAGGAGTGCTTTTGACTATCCGTGTAGTCTTTGTCAATTAACACTTTGAAAAGCTAACCTTCCCACAATTCTGTGATCTTGCTGCCTACCTGTTAATTAAGTCATGTTTGTATTTGTATATTAGCATAGCTTCTCTTATTTTTTTTTTATTGTTATTTTTTTTCAATTTGCAATATTTTAATGTTATTGTAATTGAAGTTAAAACCATAAATACATGAATTATTATGGTCTATATATTTTGAATGATCAAGTAAATTTTATAAGGAAGATTTATAAAGATATACCCCCCCCCCCAAAAAAAAAGGGTTGAATAAATTCGAAATAATACCCAAATAATTGCATTATATTTTTTCATCAGGGTTAAAACAAGTGGGGTTCAAATAAATGACTTGTTTACTTTTTGTTAATAACAGTATGAAAGCCCCCCCCCCCAAAAAAAAGCTGTTTATTGTAGAAGCCAAAAAAAAAAAAGGCTAATTCAAATAAAAGTAAAAAATGAAAAAAAGTTGTTTAAAAAAAAGTAAAATTATTGACTTTATGTTACAATTATTGATTTGAGGGTGGATGTGGGGATTTCAAAACAATTTTTGAACCCCCAACAACACAAAAGTTACTTTTGATTTAATAATAATAAAAACAATTTAGTCAACTAAAAAACAAAAAGGTAGAACAAAGTCAAAACAAGTCTCAAATAATTATATCATTATATTTTTTCGGCGGGGTTAAAACAAGTTTTTTCGTCGTGAAACAGTCCAAAGTTTTAAAATTCAGAAAAAATAACACAAAATTAAATTATCAAAATTTGTTAAATAAAGAAAAATGTCAGGTTAAAAAAAAAAACAACGAAAATGAATATAAAAATTTGTTTAATAAAAAAGGAAATCATGTTATAAATGAAATAAAAAATTTGTTTAATCAAAAAAACAACAACATGTTCTATAAAAAAAAAAAGTTACGTCGGCCCTGTAACGTTATATTTGATTGATTTTTGTATAGCATCAATGCCCCAAGCAACCGTGCCGGATTTCAGATGATTACCATATAATGGTTTATATATTTGTATAATTATTTCATTTAGTGTTAATAGTAACTTTCTTTTCATATATATATTAAATGTAAAATACAGTACCCATTATAAAATATTATATATATAGAAACAAAAATTTTTAACGGTAAATACAATATTATAGTTTAAATTCTTTTGAAGCGCTTTCGATTATGTGATAATCCTCGTCAGCTTTAACTGAATTTCAAATTTTTAAACTTAATGTTACGTATATTTCCATAAGCTGTGTATGGCCATATTCGCAACTTGCCTATTAATAACATCATTCTTATATTTATCAATTAATATAGCCTCTTTAATTTTCCTCTTTTTATGATTTCTTTCTTCTATTAATATTTTTATTTCATTACTATTAAATGTAAACTTATAATTACAAGTTTTTTCATGGTCAAAGAATACTAAAGCTGTATTAAATTGACTATTTACATTATTTTTAATTTGATTATATAATAATTGATCCTCCTTCAATCTTTTTTCCACAGAACATCTCAATTCACCGATGTAAAATTTCTGACATCCACATAAAATCTGATAAATTATATTACTTCTTTGCAATTTAGGAATTATACTCTTAGAATTATTAATCAATTGATTAACATTTGGAGGAACACAAAATGAAATATTATACTTTTCTTTAATTATATTCTTAATTAATTTAGATTGCATGTTATTTATAAACGGTATAGATATCCATTTTTTATTATCTAAAGTAACACTGCAAACACTTTTCTTATTATTAAATGAATTTACTGTACACAAAATTTGGTTTTTATCATAACCAACTTTTAAAAGTTCATTAGGAAAGAATTCAATATCGATTGATTAATAATTCTAAAAGTATAATTCCTAAATTGCAAGGAAGTAATATAATTTATCAGATTTCATGTGGATGTCAGAAATTTTACATCGGTGAATCGAGATGTTCTGTGGAAAAAAGAATGAAGGAGCATCAATTATTATATAATCGAATTAAAAATAACGTAAATAGTCAATTTAATAGAGCTTCAGTATTCTTTGACCATGAAAAAACTTGTAATTATAAGTTTACATTTAATAGTAATGAAATAAAAATATTAATGGAAGAAAGAAATCATAAACAGAGGAAAATTAAAGAGACAATATTAATTGATAAATATAAGAATGATGTTATTAATAGGCAAGTTGCAAATATGGCCATACCCAGTTTATGGAAATATATGTAACAATAAGTTTAAAAATTTGAAATTCAGTTAAAGCTGACGAGGATTACCACATAATCGAAAGTGCTTCAAAAGAATTTAAACTATAATATTGTATTTACCTTTAAAATTTATATATATATATTTGAGCCGCACCTATGAATTTTAATGTGAAGTAGAAAAAAATTAATAATAATAAAAAAGTATTGAAAAAATAAAATTTATAATCTTTAGGCATGCTTCCCAGACACATATACATGAAATATATATACACAATTAAAGGAGTGGGATGGGACATAAGGTTTGAATATAGGTTAGTAGATGAAACCATGAAGCTCAATCTTGGGCTAAGATTGACTGCTTCAATAATATGTTAAAGAAATGTTACCTGGTTCATCCATATATAATTAATTGTAGTATATATATATATCTATCAAATTTTCAGCCCATTCACACTGGTCATCAAGTGGGTAATAACTATTATGAAAATAGTTGTGCACAGTTGATGATCACTGTGACCTGGCCAAAACATTGGTATATTTTTACTACATTTAATTATACATGGATGTACCCAACTAACATTTCATTTATATCTGTAATCCATGAAAATCTTCATTTATATATATATCATTACAAACCAGTGAACACTTAGACAATCCCAATATCTATCTATCTATCTATCTATCTATCTATCTATCTATCTATCTATCTATCTATCTATCTATCTATCTATCTATCTATCTATCTATCTATCTATCTATCTATCTATCTATCTATCTATCTATCTATCTATCTATCTATCTATCTATCTACCTACCTACCTACCTACCTACCTACCTACCTACCTACCTATTTACCTACCTACCTACCTACCTACCTACCTACCTATCTATCTATCTACCTATCTATCTATCTATCTATCTATCTATCTATCTATCTATCTATCTATCTATCTATCTATCTATCTATCTATCTATCTATCTATCTATCTATCTATCTATCTACATACCTACCTATCTATCTATAAAAGCAATGTCACATTACATATGACTTGCTTTATTTATATCTATCTATCTATCTATCTATCTATCTATCTATCTATCTATCTATCTATCTATCTATCTATCTATCTATCTATCTATCTATCCATCCATCCATTTATCTATCTATCTATCTATAAAAACAATGTCACATTACATATGACTTGCTTTATTGATATCTATCTATCTATCTATCTATCTATCTATCTATCTATCTATCTATCTATCTATCTATTTACCTACACACACACATATATATATATTTGTATGTCTGATAAGAATCAATTCTTAAACTATCAATCTCAACCTGTAGTCAAGGCAACTTCCATTAACTTTTATTGTAAATGGAGGTTGCCTTGATTACAGGTTGAGGTTGTTGGTAGCTTAAGAATTGATTCTTATCATCTAAATTTATAATTATTAAAGCCTTGAGTAATTGACTTTATTGTCTTAGTTTTGTATGTCTGCATATCAATGTGGTTTCTTTCTTCTTCATAACCTAATGTTAAGTGCACTTGTGATGAAATTCACAGTAAATTGCAATTACAAATGAAGGAAAAAAATTAATAATGTGTTTGTCCCTTTATGTCATGCAATTCTTAATGGATGAAGTTAGTAAGTTGGAAGATACAGTAGATATACATTAAACATTATGATAGACTGCTTATAGCAATAATTATACATTATTTAGGCTAGTAGAGCTAATTTCTACAGATATAATGAATACCTTAATGGCTTAAAAATACAAATGCCTTTATGGAAATTTATAGGTTATGTCATTAATATACATATTTATCCTAGAAAAGAAGTGTAATTCCTGTGTAACAATAGACCATTCTTTCTTATAAGCTTGGTATTTACTATATAATAAATTCTCAATGTTATGATTTAGTGTTGGGAAAAATATAAAGACAGTTATCTTCAGAATTAGTTTATAGGTAGCTGATGAAAGTGATGTTAATATGGGCCAGAATAAGATTGTATTGGAACTTTTCATACTGTTTGATGAATTCTATCTGGAAATTTAATGTGTGTTTCACTTAATATACTATAACCTTATCTCCCGGCATAAAGTTTTGTTTAACATACACATATATATGGTAAAAGCATATGGATAACTAACTGATATATATCAGCTATAATTAATTGAAAACATCACTTAGGAATTGAACATATTGTTAATTGTTACTACTAGTAATACTATTGCTACTACAACTATTTCTATTGCTACTACTGGAAAGTGCTGTCAAATCAACTTTACATCCTGGAAATTATATAAATTGCTGCAGTTAGTTTTTGAGATCATTGAAAATCACATTCATTATTGTTGTAAGAAAGTTTACCCATCACAACATTGATTAATTTCTTCTTGTTTTCACTAATTAATCTGAAAAAATATCATATATAATTTATTGTTTTCTATATGAATAATTAAATAGTATATACAAAGTGAGTATAAAATGAATATAATATATATCATGATAAACTATGTGGCAACATAAAAACTAAAGACCAGACTTAATTGCAAAACAGGCTTTTCTAATCCCAAACATTATCAGCGGCATGTTAAAACAATTTGTCACATGAAAGGTACTGGAACTTTAATACATAAAAAATGTTTTTTTTTAAAATCGTATTATATTCTTTGTGCATTATTTAATTATAAAGCATTATATTCATTTCATGATCAAAATAATTATAGAATCACAATGTCATATTTTCTTTTTTGGTGTGTGCATTATATACGTCCAATATACGTTAAATAAGTATGCATGTCTACATGTCTTTAAATTTTTTTATATTCACACTCTCCAAATAAATAGTATGGTTAATTGATATATTCTTCAACTTTTTGATGGAAAAGCTTTTTTGATATAACTTATTCCCTCCCCCCCCCCCACTATTTCTGCATGACTGAAAACCAAGCTTTTAATTAGAAGCCTTTTCAGAATATTGAAAAATTTTAAAAATACCAGATTACTTCCTTCTACCAAGCCTAAACTAGAAATGCTGAAGAACAAAAATTGCATCTATGAAATACCATGTGAATGTGGAAGGAAATATATTGGTGAAACCTATCACTTTGTTGAACAGTGATTGAAAGAACACAAACTAATGATTAAAAGAAGAAAAACAGATGTATCTACAGTAACAGACCTTGTGTGTTCTGATGACCACGTTTAATTGTGAAAATAAAAAATTGGATAGATAGGGAAAGGTGCAATGAAGAAAATTCAAGGAAACAGCTCATATGGCAATAACAAATAATCCTAATAATCAACCCAGTGTGGCAATACACAATGTATGGAAGCCTCTAATTAACTTTCCTCTTAAAAACAATTACAATTTAAAAAGCCTAATTAATTAGCATTGCTCTTGGGAAAAAAATTGAAGGACTAAGGAGGAGTTGAATCAACCTTCATATATAAATATATGAAATTTCTACAATCTGTTGCTTTTGATAGAATAGTTAAGTTGTATTACCAAATTCGCCACTTCCTTTATTTTGCTACATTATCTTATATAAATGCAATTTATCCACTACTCTGAACACTTTTTAGCAAAAACCTTTTATTGTACATATATGCATACACAATCTTACATTTTGACTGTCCTGCAATCTTCTTTGGAGCCACTTTTTCTTTAATTTTTTAAAAGTAATATTTTACTTTTTTAAAAAATTAAAAGAAAATAAGAAAAATTAAAGAAAAATTGGTTATTAAGAAGACTGCAGGACAGTCGAAATGTAAGATTGTGTATGCATATACGTACAATAAAAGGTTCTTGCTAAAAAGTGTCTAAAGTACAGTGAATAAATTTGCATTTATAATAGTTCTGTTGGTTAGAGTGTTTGCCTTAAATTCAATATTCAAAAATCCAAAGGTATCAGTTTGACTCCTATGTGAATACTGTCACTGGTTAGGCCAGAAACATCTGAAGAAGAAAGGAGAATAGTACTTCTCAAAACATTGAGTAATTACTAACCTGTGTTGTCTATTTGTGTTATTACTAACAAGATGTTTATATTTGAAAAGTTTAAATAAAGTTAAATTTTTTTTTATATATCCAACGTTTGCAGATAGATGATGGAAATAGTCCAACATCTTATCACATTTTCTGTTAAGTGTTTAAGAAATAAATGCAAGAAATTTCTACTACTATAGATTTAAAAAAAAGACTACTGAGAATTACAAAGTTGTTTTTTTAAAAAGATGTCTTTAAAAACAGTTTGCCTTTGTTTATTATTGCTGATAGTGGAAACTTAGAAAGCAGAATAAGATTTCTAGCTATTTACAGCAATGGCAGCTGTAGATTCTTTGCCTATAGATATAAAGTTCAGTATAGTAGTTAACTAGAAACTGAAAAGGAATGAAGACCATGAAACAAACAAAACTGATTAGAGGGAAGAATCCCCCACTCCCCAGTCTTTACAAAATGATGCTTTAGAGACTTTGTCTAGAGGTTTTTTATTATCATTGTGTCCATGTCTGTTATTAATTATTATCATTAAAAAAATAATTTAAACTCATTGATGCACCAAAATGCTCATTTATACACTAATCCTATTAGTAAAACTCTACTTTGTTTACTTTCCCATTATTGGGTTATACATTTCAATAATAAGACATAATACAACTTATGTAGTAATGCTATAGACAAAAGATCAAAGTCTGATCAGGCTAGGGATGGACTTTACAGGTGATAGATAATGGAATGACTCTAGAAATGAAGACCCAGTATCAATAACAAGTAAACAGAGCCTAAACAAAAGTTCCTTCAGCATTTCTGGGTAAGATGTTGGTTTATCAAATAATAGGTATTGCTTCTAATATAAGCAATCTTTTCTGTCTCTCTTTTTTTTATCAATCATTTATGTTACTGTAGGGCCTGGGCATTGTGCCGCCTCTAACGTTATAAGACATATCCTTATAATAACTGTGACCAAGGAATTATGTGTTTGTGTTAGAGCATTTTTATCCTTTAACTATACACTTAGTATTTTTGATTCCAAATCCCTTTTTTTTCCTTTTTATTTAATTTTTAACTTAAGTCCTTGAGAATTTAGAAAGCAGTGGTGAAGATATGTTTAGCAGACTGGTAGTCTTTATTTGTGATCTTTGATCAAGGAAAAACAATCACCAATGAGTCAGTTTGTCACTGGTTTTAAATGAGACGAGTTCACTGGCAAAAATTATATGGTTGGACAGTGGTGGAAGACAAATCCTCAACAATTCTTAGCTTGGATAGTTATCAATGTGAGAATGTAACCCAATTTAAATACCTTTGTAGTTTTATAGATAGAAAGGTGAACTTAGAGGTTGATATATAACAGAGACTACCGTGTACTAGTGATGATTTTAACAAATTAAAATATAGAGTATTTCATTACAGGGAAATTACTGCAACAATATTAAGTATATTCAGATCTCCTACTTTACCACATTTATTGTATGGAAGTGAAACTTGGACACTCTGTCAGTGCTATATAAAAGTATTAGAAAAGTTTCATTTAAAGAAGCTCTGTAAAATTTTAAAATACAATAGCAAAGTTGTACAATCAATCAATAGGTTCTTTAGCTTGTTGGATAGGATACTATTGAGCCTACTATTGTAAAACTAAACCTTCATTGGATTGGACATGCAAAATGAATGAGCAATGGAATACTTACTGAAGGGATGTTTTATGGTGAACTTGAGCACGAGTTTTGAAGGAGAGATAAACCTATCTACATTATAAGGATTATGTCAAAGACATTCTGAAGAAGCCATTGGGAAGATGCAGCAGAGACAGAGAATAGAATTGATTAAAGAGTTATAATTAGACATGGTGTTGAAGTATTTCAGAAAGGTTTTCTTCTGAGAAAATTAAAAAACATCATTATAAAATATCAAGTAAATAGAAGAGTGGACCAACATGTTCTGTATGTAGATATATTTGTGATCACAGATCCGTTTGAATAGTCATTGTAGAACAGTCACTTTTCTTTCTTTTATTTTTAAAGTTGGAACAATCATACTCATTTAGGTGTGTGTGGCTGTTTATAATTTAGTATATTATTTATTATTTTTAGTAGTAAACAAAGAAATATCTAAGACCTAATAAAAAGCTGTTTACTACACCATACAAATAATAAGACTTAACTATTTAACATCACATGATCACCTTTCTTTATGCGTACACAAGCTGTTTACACAGAAGCAAAACTCTCCATACAGTAGCTAATAAAGTAAATAGTAGTTGCTGGAGGGTTGCATTAGATCCTAAGATCTAGGTGCAGTGCTTTCAGATAAAAGGTTCCTCACTGATGAAAGTCACAAGCTAGAAATTAGTCTGGGATATTGGATGAGTAGTCACTAGGTAAGAATTTATTGCACAAATCTTTCTGCAACCATTGATTACTCTGGCTTACATTGAGTGGCACTATTGTATGGAGAGTTTTGCCTCTGGGTAATGAGACTTACTGAACGAAAAGATATTATTCAATTGCTAACTGAGTAATCTCCTTCCCCAATTTTCGAAGACTAGTCAAATGCTCATTAACAATCGTGGCTAGCTGTTTGAAAAACAGATCTTCAGCCTATATTTCGAAAGAATTTAAAAAAATCACCAATCGTTACATCATCATTAACATTAAACAGTTCAAATATATGTTTATTTTATATGTATCGGTTTCGTATATGTGCAATGTGTGCAGTACTTGTATGTATACAAAGATATAATTATATGATCAAACTGTTCATCAGCATAGTGCTAAACATTTGTTTTTGTATATTTTTTATTTAATTTTTTAGAAAAATGCCACATATGCTTCGGGTTCGCGTTGGAGATTCCGATTTGTTAGCGACTCACACCTGTGGAGTAAATAACGTAACTCAGATTATTACGCATCCGGATTTTAATGCAGAAAATTATCAGAACGACATTGCTTTGTTAAGATTAGACAAGGATGTTGATATAAATTCTAACTGTGCTTGTTTAATTTGTTTACCAAATAGTACTAATTCTTCAAAAAGTGTCATCGGTAAAACATGTATTGCTTCTGGCTACGGATCTACATTAACTCCGCACGGTAATCTTCTCTTTATACATTAACACACTTTCATATTACATACGATAATAGAATGATGTTTAGTTTTAAAAGGAACTTTATTCAAGGAAATACAAATTTACAGATGTACATATACAGATATTTCAGTTTAAAATATAAAAAAATAGTAGAAAACTAATCAATAAATATTTTCGATAGTATTCAGTGAATTATACTATTATTAAAAACATCTACAATAAAATAGAAAACAGAAAATAAGTTTCATTAGTAGTTAGAGCATTGATGGACAAGTGACCAAGTGGCTGCGAAAATGTCTGATGGGGTGATTTTTTTATCTCTTTGTTTTATTGTCTCTAATTTGTATTTAATAGTGATAAAATTTCTTGCATTACTATTGTAAAGATAAGGGATTTGAACTCAGACTTTTAAGCATCCTTCAACTATCCACACTATCTCATACAACAGATATACATGACCATACATATGTAGAAAATATAAAATAATCACCAATACTGGTATTTCGTGCTAAACCAGCACCCATCAATTGACCCAGATTATCATCTCCCACACATATATATATATAATCAGTGCTCAGTTTATATTAAGATAGCAAATATTCTCACTTTAATGGACAGGTTTCAATCTACTCCAACCTCCAACTTTTCAGCCAATCATATCATTGAAAATTTGACGATGAAAGCCTAATGATTGGCTGAAAAGTTGGAGTAGATTGAAGCCTGTCTATTAAAGTGTGAAGATTTGCTATCTTAATATAAACTGAACACTGATTACATATATGTGTGAGAGATGATAATCTGGACCAATTGATGAGTGCTGATTTAGCACGAAATACCAATATTGGTGATTATTTTATCTTTTCTACAGGTGTGTGATCATATGTATCAGTTGTATGAGATAGAGTGGATAGTTGAAGGGTGCTTGAAAGTTCAAACCCTATATTTACAATTAAGCTTCAGGTTTGTGAAGAGTGCCTGGTTTTCAAATATTTACTATTGTAAAGATAAGTGCACCTTGTGCGCTATAACGCATATGATATAAATGGTCTTATTTCTGCGAGCAGGCATTTGGAAAAGATGTTATAATTGACAGTGGCATTCTTTTCCTGATAATATAGATCGAGTGTATTGCAGACTACTACACTCAAAAGAACACGTTTTTGGTTGTCTTCTGATTTGTGACCCCACTCACATATAGTGTCAATGTTAAGTGTGTTTCTCTTATATATATATATTTAAAAATCTAATTTTGAGAAAATGAGAAGATAAATTTTCTTATTATAAAGAAAAAGATAAATACTGCAAAGCAAAAAAAATAAACAATAAATTTTAAGTCATTAGATAAAAAAATCTCTTTTAAAAAATTCTTTTTAAATATTTGTTAAAAATTTTAAACCGGTGGAAAAATTTGCAAAGCCAATGAATAATGATGAACGAGTTGCCCCTTTACTTTATCTGTAGCTTTATTTTTAATAAAAAGATTTAAAATGAGTATGTTCAATGTTTGTTATTCAATTCCAACTCGGTTGAAATTTTTTTAAAAGTCTTAGTTTTGAAACTGCTGTATTAAGTCTGCTCGAACGTCACATGCACGGTCGGAGCCATCTATTTTGAGTCTAATGCAATACTTAAATACTACTGTATTTTTTTAAAATTGTTTAGAAGAGCTTTATGGTATAGAGCTAGCACATCTGATGCGTGCTTAGGTCCGTGGATTCAAACCCAGGCTAAATATAATTCTTTTCAAGTGTCTTAGATATTTTTTATAGATAGCTACGTCATAACTAACGTTGGTCGGAACTTAGCATCGAAATGACGATTATTTCCAAAAGACTGTTTTATGTATTTATTTAAAATAGTCTACTGGTTGTATATATTAAATATATATATATACTATTATTGTAATTAATAATTTGTAAAGCGCATACTCATTAAGTAAGTAATATATATTTTAAGACTATAACCTTAAGATTATGCGCCTAAAATGCGACAGTAGGGACCTCTACAAAACGGAGAAAAATGAAACAAAATCAAATACTGTATTGTAAAAAAGGACTTGCAGGATAAAATATATATATACCATATCATTTGGGGTAGTATTGTTTTAGAAAATATAATTTGTTGTATTAGATATAAAAATTACTACAAGATCAGTTAATTGATATTTCTTATGTTATTCATAAACACTTTTTAAAAAAATTTTCAGTTTAAGAAAACTGTTTTTCGGATGTTGTTACACTTAGAAGTAAAGTTAAATAGTTTTTTTTTGGGATCGCAACTTTATTGAAAATATGTATTTAAAATTATTCTTCACGTACAAACTTTCGGTGTAAATGGTGTTCTGTCATTTCTCTTAGGATCAGTTTATTCCTGTTTTTATCTAGCGAACGCGGGGGGGGGGGGTAGGCTCGTCTCTTTCATCAATAGATGCAAAAAGTATTTAAATAAATAGCACTTTTTTTTTCTTTTGAGAAATGTGAGAACATTAATATTAGTAATCCTCATTGTCCCCATCCTAAGATCATGGACAATAATCATCTAACTTTATCTTTTTTCAAAAACAATATTTGAAATATGTTTTTTTTTTAATGAATTCATTTTATTTAATATAATTTTTTATAACTTTTAAAATTATTTCATGAACTTTAAATTTACAAACTAAATTGAACTTTAAGGCAGTATGTAATTTTCTTATATAATGTTTCTTGTATAGATTAATTAGAGGGATTTGAACTCAGGATTTTTCCGTCTATTAGTCTCCCGCTCTATCTTAAGCAACCAGTACACATGCGAAAAATATGCACGATTCCCAATAAGAATGAAGTCTGTTCATTGACGTTTGAGGAATTGCTATCTTAATATAAACCGAGTACTGATTGTATATACGTGTTGGACATTATGATCTGGTCCAACTGATCAGTGCTGGTTCTGCACGAAATACATATATTGGAAATCATGTATCTCTTTTGTATGTGTTTGGTAATGTGTATTGATTGCTTGAGATGGAGGGGAGGATGAATGAATAGATTGAAAAATCCTAAGATCAAATCCCTCTTATTGCATATATAAGCAAACAGGCACTCTTCACAAATCTGGAGCTTAATTGTAAAAATAGAGAATTTGAACTCAGATTTTCAAGCACCCTTCAACTATCCACACTATCTCATACAACTGATACACATGACCACACACATGTAAAAAAGATAAATAATCACTAATATAGGTATTTCATGCTAAACCAGCACTCATCAGTTGGTCCAGATTATCATTTTACCATATATATATATATAATCAGTGCTCAGTTTATATTAAGTTAGCATGTGTATCAGTTCTATGAGATAATGTGGATAGTTGAAGGGTGCTTGAAAATCTGAGTTCAAATCCCCTATACTTAAATATGTTAAATAACACTTCTTCAATTCCTTGTGAAAACTTATATTTATTTTCTGTATCTAATATATTTTAATTAATAATTAAAAACCCAACGTTTTGATTATTTATTTATAGTCTTTATCAAGGATGAGATCATAGATCTACTAATAGGCAAAATAAGTCATAGATCACATGACTCTATTCTCTTAAGCTTGTAAGTAATAAACAATGAGGATTGCCAATTCCTCAACAAGCTTTGTAATAATGCTTAGCTAGAGAAAGCACCCCCCCCCAACCTCTGACCATTGTTTCATGCTCTGGCACTCCTCAGAGAGGTGCTAGTGTCTGAACCTACCCTAGCACCTCTCTGAGGAGTTCCAGAGCACGAAACCATGGTTAGAAGTTTGGGGGGGGGGGTCCTGACAGAGATATTTTACATGCTTTCTCTAGCTGAGAATTTATCACAAAGCTTGTTGATGAATTGGCAATCCTCATTGTTTATAATAACTAATCTTTCTTATTGCATTGCCAAATGTATATAATATAATATTAAATCATTTATGCACTTTATCACTAATTCACAATGCTTTAATTACCAACCTCTTTTACAGTTTCGATTGCCCCAGCAATCTTCTTCAGAACTACAACATAATACACATATATGAATATAAGAATATATATGATTACTATATAGGTTTTAAATGATACATATATAAGGTAAAATATATATTTAAAAAGTAATAAATAAATGATTATAAGATGTATATATAGAATGTATATAAGTTGTATACATAGTTATATATGTATGTAATTATATGTGTATGTATATGATTTATATACATGTATGTCATCATCATTATCAACCACTATCAATACACTGCAGGATGAAGGTCTCTCCAAGTTCAATCCATCTTTTCCTATCTTTAGCTTTTCTTCTCCACATCACCCCTGCACACTTTCTTATTTCATCCATCCATCTCATATGTGGTCTCTTTCTGGGTCTTTTACAATCTCTTGGAATCCAGTTTAAAATTTCAATTGTCCATCTATTATCATCTCTTCTAGCAATATGTCCAGCCCAACTCCACTTCAGTCTTTTAATTTTTTCAAGATCACTAACACCCGTTTGTTCTTTTACCCATACATTGCGTTTTCGATCTCTTCTCGTTACTCCCAACAAGTATCTCTCCATACTTCTTTGAGTGGTTTGACATCTCTGTATTGCTCTTCTATTAAGTGTCCAAGTCTCAGATCCATAAGTAAGAACTGGCAAAACACATTTATTAAAAACCTTCCTTTTCAAACACATAGGCATATTTCCTTTTAGTATCAAGTTATTTCTACCAAAAGCACTCCAACCAAGTTTAATTCTATGATTAATTTCATCCATTATGTTTCCATCTGTATTAATAATCTGACCAAGGTATTTGTAACTGTTAACTTCTTCCAATTCATTATAATCAATCTTTATTTTCATGTTTTGAAAAAATATATTAAACATTACTTTAGTCTTTTTAATATTTATCTTTAGTCCTACTTTCATCTGATAACTCTTGCAACATTTCCTGTAACTCTAAAGCATTATTTGCAAAAACAACATCATCTGCAAAATCTAAATGACTTAAATAATCCCATTTACTTTCACTCCTTTAGCTTCCCATTTTAATCCACAAAATATTTCTTGCAGCACTGCTGTAAAAAGTTTTTGAGATATGGAGTCACTCTGTCTTACACCCTTCTCAATGTGGACTTTCCTACTATCATTATGTAATCTAATTGTTGCTGTTGCATTTTTATAAATATTCTTTAAAATATGACAATATCCTGGATCTATACCTTTATGATCCAATGCTTTAATCACTGAAAAAATGTTTATAGAATCAAATGCCTTTTCATAATCTACAAATCCTAAGCATGATGGAAACTCATATTCATTTGTCCTTTCTATAACTTCTCTCACTACCCGGATATCATCTGCTGTACTAAAACCACTTTTAAATCCAGTTTGTTCTCTTGGTTGGTGGAAGTCCAGTGTCCTCTGTAGACGAGTTGTAATTATCTTAGTAAAAATTTTGTATAAAACTGATAAAAGACTGATAGGTCTGTAATTTCTAATATCTTCTTTATCATCTTTTTTAAATATTAATATTAATACTGCATTCTTCCAATCATCTGGTACATCTTCATCATTTAGAATATAACTTTGCTAAAAAAAAATTATATTTCTTCACCTGCTTCTTTTAATATATCAATTATAATTTCATCATTACCTGGAGCCTTCCCTTTCTTCATAAATTTAATTGCATGTCTCACCTCCTCATTCAAAATTCTGGGCAATTCAGAAGATATAATAGGTATAGGAGGTACTTGTTCTTTATTACTATATAATTCTTGATAGAAGTCTTCTACACATTTCATGATGTCATCTCTCTTTTTAGTAACAATTCCATCTTTTTTTCTTAATGCAGATATAAATTTCCTACCAATACCAATATGTTGTTTTACATTCTTAAGACTTTTATTTTCTTCTACAGCTTTCCTTGCTAGTTCACAGTTATACTTTCTTATATCATTTTCAACTCTTTTCCACACCATTTTACAAAATTCGAGATATTCTATCCTTTTTAATGCATCATTTTTGTATATCTTTATATTCCTTCTTTTCTTCATAAATTCTCTAGTCTCAGTAGAAATTTTATTGATCAATTGCTGCTTTTTTCTACCAGCTATCTTTCTTGCAGTTTTTAAAAGTGTATCAGTTATTTTTATATTAATTTCATTCAAATCCAAATCATGTTCAAAATCTACTAATACTTGAAACCGATTTGTAAGTTCTAATTTAAATTTATTAGAATGTTTCTGAAAATTAGGAATATCAACTGTAAATATTGTTTTTCTTAATAATTTTTGTCTCTCTAGTTTTGCATTAACATGTATCTTACATCTTACTAATCGATGATCACTTCCTGTGTTAAATTTATGAAGAACATTACAATCTTAAAATATGTATATAAATTATATGTTCATGTATATTTATATTCATGTATTTGTATTATGTTGTGGTTCTGAAGATTACTGGGCAATCGAAACTGTAAAAGAGGGTGGTAATTAAAGCATTGTGAAACAGTGATAAAGTGCACAGATGATTTAATATTATAAGATTCACAACAAATAGCCTTCCCATCATTCACTTCAAATACCAACTTCCTTTAACATCAAAGGATGTTTTCACAAGATTGATGAAATTCTGATGGTAAGTTTTTTTGAATCTGAGACCATTAATCTCATGAAGATATTTTTTGATGTTAAAGGAAGTTGGTTTTTGAAATGAATGATGGGAAGGCTATTTTGTTTTCTATATATGTGTTGTTTGTATCTAGCTCTATTTGTTAATAGATAAAATGAAACATGGTTGTAAGAGAATGTTATTAAAATTTTGCTTTTTGGCTAGTTTTGTAATGTTATATAATTTCTATTTTATAATATATAAACAACATTTATTTCACTTGCATATATATAATAATAGGCGAAGACATCATCATCCCTCACATTGGGCAAATTGCAATGATCGAGAATTAAAAGAACCTCTACCTATATGCCCAATACGTAGAGTAAGATATAAAATGAGATGAAATGTGTTATTTAGATGTAAAATTAAAGCAGATTGAGGATATTTTTGAATTATGAAGTGACAAATGTAGATTCCATAGCATTTTTGCATTAGAATAATTATGTTTGTAGAATTGAAACTGATAAAAATAATAATAATTTGGAAATTCATACTTCTGATGTGGTATAGGCTGGATTCAGTAAAATTGATATATACAGAGAGATTATTGTCTTAGGTAACAATTATCAGAAATACAATTAGATATATGCTCAACATCATTTCCTAATTATTTTTTGGTGTGTATTCGAAGACAATTAGATATATGCTGAACATATTTCCTAATTATTAAAAATAATTAAATATATGCTGAACACATTTCCTGAAAAAATTTTGGTGCTTATCTAAGTTTAGATATATACTGAATATATTTCCTAACTATTTAAGACAATTAGATATATGCTAAACACATTTCCTAACTATTATTTTTGGAGTGTAGTCATTCTGATGTTTGGACTATTAAAGATGCCCTCTTTTCATCTACTGATATTTTTTTGTATTTAATTTTCTTTTATATACACTATCTTTTGTGCTTCTTTTTATTTTTAAATGCATAATTTATTGTATCATTTTATATTACTTATAAACTTTATTTGTTCCCCTGTATATTTCTATTGCAAATCTTATTTTCAAAAAATTGGAGATCTTTTAATTTTCTGTCAATTTTCTCTTTTCTTATTTCTTTTTTTAATCTTTAATATTTCAATATTTACTCTTTTTTTATGATTTTGGATTATTGTTCACTAACTGTATGAAACAGTATGTGATGCTGTGATGTGGCTATTCCTTTATCAAAGTCAGGAATCTCTCAGTCAATATGTCCAAGAAAAGCCTGTTAGCCACCTTCCATTCCACATCTTACGTTTTTCCATATTATTTGCTATCCTGTTCTATCCTATTTTCACAATATCATCTTTGTCCATTCCATGGCCTGTGTATCTAGATCTCCCATATTTTTTTTCAATTCCTGCATGAAGACCAATAATCCATTTTCTGTACAGTCACTTGGTCTATATTTATTTTCCCAAAACTTTATTATTTGTACCCTTTCTGCTTGTAAGAATTTACATTCTATTAGTAAATTCCTAATATTTTTCATGCCTTCCTTACATAACCTGCAGATTAAATCACCAACATTTCTCTATTATGCAATGTGATGCACTGTGACTTCTCCTTATTTAGACTTGGGAATCTCTCAGCCACTATGTCCAGAGAAACCTGTTAGCCACTTTACTTTCCCTTTCCATTCCCCACCCTAAGTTTTTCCCATATTCTTCTCTATCGTAGTCCATCCCATTTCCACAACGTAATC
Source organism: Epiperipatus broadwayi (assembly GCA_028023455.1). Taxonomy (NCBI): domain Eukaryota; kingdom Metazoa; phylum Onychophora; class Udeonychophora; order Euonychophora; family Peripatidae; genus Epiperipatus; species Epiperipatus broadwayi. Next base: position 7,335,086 of record JAQFVV010000017.1, read on the forward strand.
TTTGTCAACTCCTTGTTCTTTATATCTAAATCTCCCTATCTTTTCCCAAACCTAGTATAAAAACCGAGAATCCACTTTTTGTACAATCACTTTGTTTATATTTATTCATCGATAACTTCATTATTTGTATCCTTTCTTTTTGCAGGCATTCACATTCAATTAACAGATGCCTCATATTTTCTATGCCTTTCTTACACAATTTTCAGACCAAATCATTCACATTTTTCCATTTATGTATATATTCCCTTGTTACTAAAGATCCTACTTTCCTTGCTATTATCATAAATTAACTCGCATCTAATATTCTGTTTACTTCTATAATTTAAACTCTTTTTACTCTCCATACTAGTTCTCCACCTCTCCAACTCCCTATTCTTTATTAATGCACCTATTTTTCTATCCCATTCCTTGTCACTATTATTCCTGACACAATCATCCAATATTTTTTATAAATATTCTGACATAGATTCTTTAACCAAATCTTCTGCATACGGTACTACTTTGTTCATTTATCTTGTTGCCTGCCCTTTACTCATGACCCAATTAAATACTATTTTGGCTAGTCTCTTCTTATCCATAAACACCAATCTACTGAACATTTTCATTTTGCTTTTTGCAGCTCTCATATAAAAATATGACCATCCCATTTCTCCTTGAATTGCCTCCTTTGCTGTCCACACATTTGCATCTAATGCACGTCTTCCTACTTCTCTTCCTACTTTTTCTAAGTAATCTAACACCCTTTTATTAACACATAACATATTGTTACCATTTGTTAACTCCGATACTGTCACTCCCTTCCATACAATTCTAGCTACATCATATTTATTATATGAAAACACTGTTAATTTCTTTATCAGTCCCTTTCTTTTCTTTATTTCATTAGCAAACCTTTCATACAATAGTGTCACCCAGTGGAAGTTATAGTACTTTATGGAAAAAGTTGCTACTGCTTTAACAATTTGTATAAGCATAGGAAATGGTGATTATGTAACTGTATGAAATAGTTTTTCTGTTAAAACATTGTTATAACCTTCTATTTATTACAATACTGTATAATATTTTTAACAGATTAAAGTTAACAGAAGTATTAAAATATTTATTTAATTGTTCATAATTTTTAAAAATGTATCAATCCTTGTAGAAAAGAATAAAAATAGAAAGTGTTTTTTTTTTTTCATTTTAAATATTTCATTTATAATTTCCTTTGTTCACAGTATTTAACCATGTAATTATTTTTTCGTCAAAATTCTCATATCTATCACCTTTTAAAAAATGTATCATTTTTTCCCCCTATTCATTATGTTCAAGCAAAATTGATAACAATTATTATCAAAATTTTAAATCTATCTTTATTAATGCATGATTTCATTTCTGACAATAAACTATATTTCATTAAAAAATAATATTAACTTAGCCTCATAACTCAATCTCCAATTTGGCCATTATTATCATATTGTAGCACAAATTTTATATTAAACGTTTTTCATTTATTGGATGTTATTTAATCTATCATAACATTTTTAATCCTTGAAACCTTTTAATATTTTGGAATTATTCATAATCTTTAGATGTCTACACATTGATCTATTTAACAGGCATATTGGTTATTGGATTCTTAATATTTTGAACCTACCCTGGATGCCAATATTATTGTGGTGCAGATTTTTTTCATTCAAACTATCTATGCTGTGTTAATTTCATAAAATATTGTATTTATATATGAGATATTCACAAGATTAAAATTAATAAAGAATAAAAAAATCAAAGATAATTTTAATACAAAGCATTAAGACAACAAACATCACATGACCATCATTTCTTATGCTTGTGTTGCAGTGCTCTCAGATCCAGGGTTCCTCACTGACGAAGGCCACAAGCCAGAAACAAGTCTGGAGATATTGGATGAGTAGGCACTAGATGAGGATTTTATGCACAAGCCTTCTGGCATCCATTGATTACTCTAGCTTGCTGTGTGTGGCAATACATATAGTGAGTTTTGACTGTTTTAACATTAAGACAGCATAAATAAATCAGAGCATTTTAGAATTTATTATTTAGGTAAAAAGTTGTATGAGTAAACCCCTAATATTCATTAAAAACCAGTCAACATTTAGACAATATCAATAACAATCAACAATTTCAAAATGTTGTCAAGGCAACCAGACAATCCCAAGATCAATAGCAATCAACAATTTCAAAATGTTGTCAAGGAAACCAGACAATCCCAAGATCGATAGCAATCAACAATTTCAAAATGTTGTCAAGGCAACCAGACAATCCCAAGATCAATAGCAATCAACAATTTCAAAATGTTGTCAAGGCAACCAGACAATCCCAAGATCAATAACAATCAACAATTTCAAAATGTTGTCAAGGCAACCAGACAATCCCAAGATCAATAGCAATCAACAATTTCAAAATGTTGTCAAGGCAACCAGACAATCCCAAGATCAATAACAATCAACAATTTCAAAATGTTGTCAAGGCAACCAGACAATCCCAAGATCAATAGCAATCAACAATTTCAAAATGTTGTCAAGGCAACCAGACAATCCCAAGATCAATAGCAATCAACAATTTCAAAATGTTGTCAAGGCAACCAGACAATCCCAAGATCAATAGCAATCAACAATTTCAAAATGTTGTCAAGGCAACCAGACAATCCCAAGATCAATAACAATCAACAATTTCAAAATGTTGTCAAGGCAACCAGACAATCCCAAGATCAATAGCAATCAACAATTTCAAAATGTTGTCAAGGCAACCAGACAATCCCAAGATCAATAGCAATAAACAATTTCAAAATGTTGTCAAGGCAACCAGACAATCCCAAGATCAATAGCAATCAACAATTTCCAACTGTTGATTGTTATTGATATTAAGTGTTGACTGGTTTTTAATGATTACTTATAAACCCATTAACCTTGACCATTATTATCACTAATATTATATAATTACCATAAATTTAGTGAAATAGATTATATTTTTCTTTTAATTTTTGTTTTATTGCTTTGTAAACTCCAATATTTGCTTTTATTTTATTTCACATATAATTTTTTAAAATTGAGATTTTTTTTTAAATTTAAAATTTAATTTTTTTAAAAACAAAAAAAATGTTAAGTTATACAAAATTTGCACAGCATAAACATATTCACAACAAAAGAAAAAAAATTTTCAATGAATCATTTTAAAAATATTATTACAGGATATTCATTTTCACTCTCTTCTCTGTTTTATCTTTTCTTTAACCCCAATTATTAATTTACCTATTTTAATGTTTACTCACAAATTATTCTTTGATACGTCTTTCTTACATGATCTAATAAATTAAATATTACCAACTTCAACAGCACATGAATAACTTCTACTACTACTTAAATATGTAACGTGTAGGATTATAATTTCATTCTAAATACGTTATTCAAAGTTATTTTGCAGGCAGGACTCATAATATGTCATTTTTAATAAACTTGCGAATACAATTTTACTTTTCGTACATCAATGCCTATTCATTTAGTCTGATAAAAGAAGAATTCCTTTTATCGACCACTGACTGTATATATTGTAAATAAATCAACATTGATATCTGAAAAGACAATAAACATCACATGACCACCACTTCTTTGCCTATTTTAATATCTGAAAAGACTGAAACTTATTCGTGGCGATCTTAGTTCACAATTTAATAAAGTCAGCTTAAACATTTTATATATTCTTTTAAATTAAATATTACTAATTTCAACAGCCTGTAAATAGGCATTGATAAATGAAAAGTAAAACTGAACTTGCACGTTTATTAAAAATGATTTGTTACGAGTCTGCTGCAAACAATTCTGAGTAACGCATTTAGATTGAGAGTGTTCCGTGATAGGCTAACAAATTAAGTATCAATTATTTTTTAATGCACGCCCACACACATATATTTATAAACCACAATATTATTTTATTAAAATCAATACTAAATTACCAAATGATATTAGTAAAAAAAATAAACTCCATTAATCTAATGTTTAATTTTACCTTACATTAAATTGACCAATAAAAATAATTTATATATCCAGCGAAACAAATGGTACACATTGTTTTCAATCATAACAATATTTTTAAAATAAAAATTAAATCATTTATTAATTTATTCATATATAAATTATGTATATGTGATTATTTTAATTGTATTTTGTTTTTAAATTGCAGACAATAATAAACTTATTACACTAATTGTAGATTGATTTACATGAAATAATAGTTAATCCTTTTACACATTATTGAAATGTCTCAAATACTGTATATTATTTCTAAAAGATATACTTTGTACTTTCAAGAATAAAAAAAAATTAAGTTGAAACTTGTGACTAAATAAATTACAGGCTGAAGTAAAAGCATTTTTTGAATTTCAAAATTAACGAACATTTGCAATTTTTTTCAAGGATCATAAATATTATTTTAATAATTCATCTAAAATCAAATCAAATTTTTATTGTCGTATTTTTTGAATAATTAATCACGTATGAAAACATCAACTTATGGTTTGTTAGGAAAAAGATTAGACCTTTGAATAATTCATATCCTGCTGTCATACAATCGGTCTTCTACATATTTAAATCTAATTTACATAAATTTAGACTTACATATATCTGGACCCATTTAAGTCTCTTGTATAACTTCAAGGGATTATATAAAGCACAAAAAATTAAAAGAAATTGATGTTTAAGTAAACCACGCTTTGTTATTGTTTGTCTCATGCTTGTGAACATTTCTTGTAATATATTATATATTAAATTTATTAAACGCAAAAACCTTTGGCACATAAGCATTTTTAAAGCGCTTCTGCCGAAGATATATTATATTTGTTTTCATTAGTTAAAATAATCCATTTTCTACACTGTATCTTTTGATTTAGATGCATTTGTATGGGAAGCTTATGTAAAAATTTGACTTAAACAAGAAGTTACAGAATACATCCTTATGTAAATAAAGTTTTGTCTACACATTTTAGTATCAAATAATAATATATATAAATTTTAAGTCATTATATTTAGCAATTGAATATAAGATATGTTAGGAGTCCATAATCATTACTAAAAATATTTCATTTTTTATTTTATTTTTAGGAACCAATTTCCCTCATCATCTAAACAAAATAAATGTAACAATTGTGGATGAAAATAATTGTCTTACAGCATTGCAGAAAAAAAGAAAAAGTATAGTCTTTCACCCAAGTTATCTCTGTTCTTCTGGGGAGCAAGGAAAAGACACTTGTGATGTAAGTTAAATTTTGGGGACTATGAACATATGTTTTGAAATTTTTCTTTAATTTTCCAATTTTTACTAATAATCTACTATGGCCAATGGACTAGCTACTTATCATAAACAATAATTAATTATCATCAAAATTAAAACTGCTATATACTTTAGAGCAGGGGTTTCTAATCTTAGAGCAGGGTTCCTAATCTTTTTGATTCCCATACCCGTTTGCCTTTTAGTAAATTATCCAGTATTTACTATTCATTATAATAAGAAATAAGCAGTAGGAGAATGGTCCATGCAGTACATCATACACAGAAGATTCACATTTCAATAGTCATCTTGAATCTTAATGGGGCAATTTGAGTTATTGGACCCTGCAGCAAAAAAAAAAGTCTACACAACTTCACTGTGTCCATGACTGGAAAGAGACCTGAAATGGTACTGGTATGACTGACAGGTAGTACCAACATAGAATAGACTGAAAATGTTGCTAACATAACCTATTTTTAAAATATATTAATAGTATAATATACTTATTTACCTACTATTCACTGTAACTCCTGAACAACCTTCCCATACTTCCTGGGGGTATGGGTAGCCTAGGCTGGGACCTGTGGCCTAGAGTATATAATATGACCCCAAAACATCTAAATCTTGTTAATTTTATTTCAATATTGATTTTTCTTTTTTTACAGTTATAATAAACATTAATTTATTATTTATCTGAAATTTTGTGTTGATTACTACAAATAAATATTATATAATTTGTAAAAAAGTATAATCAACATTGAAATTTTTGAACCACTAATCTCCGCTAACACGATTATTCTTTAAAGTTAAATATTTCATCAATAATTTCAAACACAAACTTTAGTCTAGTTGGCTATTGACAAATAAATATGTTATAAAAAATGTCATTCAAATTGTTTGTACACAAGTAATATTTTTAAAATTGTAATATTCTGATTTAAATATGATAGTCTGCCATTAATTTAAGTGTTATCACATAATTTGTTCAATTAATGTTAATTTATTTCAAGAGATATCTATGTAAGTGTGTATATTAATTCACCTTTGGTGATATTAACCAAATCTGCAAACTAGTTTCTGGTCTTTCATAGTGAGGAATGTGATATTGCAAATATTCATTCAGAAGCCATCTTTTATTTCTATTACGTCCTTCAAGCAATTGATTTTTAAAATACAGTATTCAAAAATTCAAAGTTTGGAAACCCAAATCAATTTTTCTGTCTAATTCCTTAGTTTTGATGTTAGGTCAAAAACTTTACATTTTAATTGTATATATAAGGTAACTTGAAGCATATTTGGAAAAAGAATTATATTTACCAACAAGTAGATTATTAATGAAGGACATCAGCAAGGAATTAGTAATTAGCATTGCAACCTGATGATCATTTATTGCTCATCCTTCTATAGATGGCTTTGGGGTAGTCTGCCATAAAATTGATTACTGATTTAAGCATGGGTGTTAAATACAATATGAAAGTAATATTAAACAAGGCAAAACTCTCTCCATATAGCAGTGCCACCTTATGCCAATCAGAGTAATCAATGGATGCCAGAAGGCTTGTGCATAAAATCCCTATCTAATGCCTACTCATCCAATATCCCCCGACTAGTTTCTGGCTTGTGCTAGCATGAGATAGTGATCATGTGAGGAAAGTAATATGATGCTTTTTATTCCTTTTGGTCCAAAAAAGATAAAAAGAGAATGATGTTAGCTCATAATTTGGCATCACTAAAATGTATAGCTTTTGACTTAATGTTTTATATAACTATGCATAAAATCTTGGAATGATAAATCTCTTAAACTTTCACTAAATATATACAATGTCCAGTGATTATTAAAATCCACTATGCTCAAATGATATAAATGTTTTGATGAAACAATTAGTACAGAAAAAACATAATGATGATTTGTTTGTTTGATTTGTTAAAGAGGAAATAATTATTTTGGTTAAGGTAGATATCCAGAAACTAGTTTGGAAATCTGGTTAGCATTTACCAACAAATATACATTTATTACCCCTGTCTAATTCAAAGTTGCGAATATATGTTCATCTGTGTAATGAAATGGTTTTTTTCTTCTTTATAACTTAAAGCTGACTACCCTTTTGTGAAATTTACCATAATCATAAAGAAGGAAGAAACCACTTTGATACACAGATGAACAAATGTATGCAAATTTGAATTTCGAATACAAATGAAGGGGGAAATCAATGTTACCCATCTAAATAAGTGATTATAGTAAAGACCTTTGTAAAATATTCATTTTATATCATTATTATCACTAAGTTTTGATTTATTACAAATTTTATAAAAATTTTTTTTTCATATGTCATAGCATTGGCTGGGAGGCAAACCCACAACAACTGTCTGCAACCAACTGCTTGCTTGCAAGGCAGCTGCACTGACTGACCAGCTAACAATTCTTGACGAATTTTATAAAATTTTTATAGCTTTATTTTTAACAATATTAACATTTATTTTCAATGTATTTTATTTAAACATATAATCAAACTTTTTAGGGTGATGGAGGTGGACCTGTTGTATGTGAAAGTGGATCAGGAGGCTACATTCAGTATGGAATTATTTCGTGGGGAATAGGATGTGATTCAACGGTACCATTTGTTAATGCAGATGTTTCATTGTTTGTCACATGGATTTTACAGATGGCGGAATCGAGTTCTATAAATCCACCTCCTGTCAATAATGTTAATGTAAACCCTTTTATGTTCCAGGGATAATAGTCGTTCTGTTATAATTTTTTTTTGTTATGAAAAAATATAAAATATTTGTTATTATTTTATTACATTTTTAAATATAAATGACTTTGTTAACAAGTATATATTACCATAAATTTGAAGTATTGAGATGTAAATAGTAAATTGTTTTATATATAGCAGTTACATTTAATTTTATTTTATTTAGTGCAAGTATAATAAAATTCATTGTTTTTATATAAAGTTCAATTTAAATAATTAAATAAAACTATCTGGGTGGGTGTTAAATATCACTGTATATGCCGCTAAATTACAATTTTCTATTAGTTGATATTTTAAATATGTTATTTATATGTGTATATAATTTAGTATAAGTGATGGTATTTACATATTATTTCTTTGCCAGAAGCTTGCCAGGATTTTTTTTAATTATCCATTTTAAGGGGCATCAAATAAATCTTGAAAACAATATGGCTGACTGGAAGTTGTTGTATTTAATATTCATTTAATATTATTATAAAAATACAAAAAATTACACAAAAGTACCACAATTGATTATAATTAAAAATAAATTTAATATAACTGTAGTGAACTTGAAACAGTTACTATAACGTACTCGCTGGTCTTTCTGCACAAGCCATCGAATAACCACTGCTGTGGAAGTATTCTTCTCTGATGGTAATATCCCATAATTTTGGAAATAGTCTACTGCATGTTCTTTTGTCACTGGAAGATCCCACATTTTAATCCTTTTGGCAAAATATTTTAAAAAAATAAAGATGCTCAACGATAATCTAATGTTTAGCAATGTGTAACGTTTGAACGTTATAAGAGATATAAGAAAAAAAATTAATTAAATCTTGTGAATAGAATTTATATGAGCTTTATTAATATTTTTGAAAATTAACACAATTCAAAATTGATATTTTAATATTTTTTAAACTTAACAAGTAACGTACATTCGGTAAATATTTATAATATATGTAAAGAAAAAATAAATTAATTAAATGTTGTGAATAGAATTTTATAAGAGACTTATTAATCATTTTTAAATTTAACAGGAATTTATAATCAATTTCTTAATATTTTTTAAACTTAACAAATAACACATGTTCAGTAAAATAATCTTGAGGAAAAAATATAAACAAATACTTGGATGCCTCTGAAAATGGATAATTAAAAAAATGCCTGACAAGCTTCCGGTGAAAGAATAATACACAAGTACCTAAATGATTTTTTAATATTTTTTGCATTTTTGCGCTACCAAACATTATAAATATTCAAATGTGTGCCATAAAGATAAAAATTAAAGAAGTACTGACATAAATAAGTTATATTCCTTTTTAAAACTTTCTAAAGAAATATCTTGTATTTATTTCAACATATAAAGGTAATTGATATATAAATGTTATTTTTTCAAATTTATCATAATAATACAAAATTGATACAATTAAAAAGTTTGAAATAATAAATTGCTTTAATGTCTTTAAGTTTTAAAAAAATGAAGTAAATTTATTTTATTTTAAAATGATTTATGAATGTAGCTCAAACTTTAAGAACGTTATTTTTAATGTCCCATTTATGTTATATATATATAATTCATTTATGTAATTCATGTTACATATAATCATGAAATAAAACAATTATATATTAATGAATTTCTCTTACTTATTAATTAGTTTTTAATGATCAGAATAACAAGTTGTTTTGAAAGATTCAATATGGTCCCAATTAGTAAATATCTCAAATAGATAAATATTAAATAAGTTCAAATAAAACCATCTACAGTTTTTGAAGACGATGTGAATGAAAATATAAACTTCATTAATCAAAAAATTAACCAAAATGTTTTTTCAATATTTTGGAAACAAATCGGTGGCCAATATATTAATAGTCTGTGTTATTGTGCAACAAATAATATTGTCAATTCTTTCACATTCTTTACCGGAAATATCTTTGAATATAGTTAACTAAGGTTTTGTTAAATAGCGAATTTAAAATGTCAGAATAAGTAAGTAAAAAAGAAAAGCATCTTCAAGTGGAAGTCCTCCTACATAGATTTTAGATCTTCAAGTAGCAATAATATCACTTTCTAGCAGTTTCCTTTTCAAAATTTGTCCTTGAAATGACTAAATTTATCAATTTGATTTGTCATGCAAGGTGCACAGAATCTAACCTTATATATTACTCAGCAAAAAAAAAATTTTAAAGCGAGGCACAAGGTTTGTAATTAGCTAATTATTATTGTGACATCTAGTTAGTGAAATATTAACAGTATGTGTTAATTTTGATGAAAGAATTAAATATCTTTACATCATTATCTTAAAAATCTTGAAAGTAAATTCCACATCAAACTAAACTTTTTTGGAGGATTTTAAACCTATGTCATAAAAAAATCAAATTCTTTAATATAATGTAGAATTCGCAAAACAAACTCTTAACAAGCTTTGAGAATACCCTCAACCCCAGACCGGTTTCTGCATCTAGCGTCGTCAGTGAGGTGTTAGGATATTCATTAGATTAAAAATACTAGGACTAGCCCAGCACTCTATCTAATGTTTAACTATTGAGAAAAAAATCTGAAATCTTCAGACATCTATATTATAACGGGATATATCATTTTCCATATATATTTTACGCACACATATATAATCTTGAAAGATTGCGTGTATGTATATATAACGATACACGTATATGCGTAATTGTTTTAAAAAAATATTTATTCTTAAATTATTCCATTTTATCGCCCAGCATATTTATGAGCATCACTGTATGACGTCAAGTGCCAATCCTATATTTCTATAAGAATTATGCTGGGATGGCTGGAAGACCAATATGGAAATGCCCCTGGACTAGCTCTGCTCAGGGCTAGTGGTAAAATTACCGGCAGTAGATCTAACCCTCTCTTATAAAAAAAAAAAACAACACAAAAAAAACCATGGTTGTTTTACAATAGCGTGTTGAAACCGCCGGAGGACGGGCTCGGTTTGTAAACGAAAGATAAATATAATGTTGCCGGGTTTCTTTTCTTCTTTTTTTTTGTTGGCTTTGGTTTTTTTATTTTTTTTTGTTTATCACATTTATAAAAATAATATCAAATCAAATTTTTTGTTTAAACACGACCAAAACAAAAAAAAAAATAAACAAATGCATAAACAAAAAAATTACAAATAAATGAATTTACAAAAAAAAAAGTACTTCATTTTTTTGGCTTTTGATTCTTTTTTTCATTATTTATATTTTCAAAGGGGACGGGGTTTTTTTTTTTACCGTCTACGTATTTTTTTGTTCTTTTTTTTGGTTGTTGTTGTTTATCACATTTAAAATAAAAGTATGGTGGCTATCAAATCTATTTTGGCTACCCTAAACAACAAAAAAACCCAAAACCAAAAAAAAAAAAAAAACGGATTGATTAAAACCAACGATTTTTAAAAAGTAGTTAACCGATTTTTTGTTTGTTTTGATTAAATTCTCATTACACCCTTTTCTATTTTTGGTTCAGTATTGTATGACAAACAAAAAAATCAGCTGATTCAACTACTTCTCTTTTTTTTATTTAGTTTGTTTTGTTTTTATTTTGATAAATAAATCTATTGTCTGTTTAACGGTAACATTTACAAGTCAAAGTCCAACTTTGGGAGAGGAGGGAAAGGGGGTTTGCAATTGCTAACAGAACGGAACGCCAACTCGAAGATTGACCAAGTTTTGATGGTAATTCCCCCTCAAAAAACATCAATCTATATGGCAATGAAAAGCAACTTTTTGGGCTCTTAAGGCAAAAAAAAAAAATAAAAAAAAAAACACAGCAGGCATGCAGCTTCAAGGTGTTTTGTTTGATAAACCACCGCCGGTTTCAGCAGTCAGAGAAGAATCCTTGTTCTTTCTTTGACATTCGGCAAAACAAGTTGTCCTATTTTTTCAGCTATTCGATTAATCAGCTCGCAGTTGTTGTCGCACGAAACGTGACTTAGAGCGTGATTTGATGGGAAGCGCACTTTTAACTACACTTGGCCCATTTTTTCAGCAGGAAATGGGGGCTAGGGAAGCATGAGACTCTGCTGATAATTGTTAGTAGACCTTCCTGAAACATGCGAGATAGAGGGGGAGGTGGTCTTAATGAATATTAAAATAGTTTCGACAATCGTAATTCCAGCCACCCTCAGACAATACTGTAAACAAAAGTGAAATATGATCGCTAGTCCAAAATGCTTAGCCCGAATCTGAGCTGTAGGCTGACACGATAGCTTCTGCGGCAAGATTGGCTAAATGTTCACGTTTCTGTGCATTAGCATAGAAATAATACACAGTCAGCCAGTACCCTCCCCCGTGTCAACGGACTATTTCTAGGCTTACGTGTTAGAAATAGAACGTTTGATAGCGGCGGAGGCACCCACCTAAACGGCATATTTCTGTGCACTAGCATAGAAATAATGCCATCCAGCGGTTTCAACACGCTATTGTAAAACAACCAAAACCATTCATTTTAAACATATTTATTAGTAATGATATTTACGTATCTATCAAAAAAAATATATTATTTATACAAGTTAAATTAATGTCTCTTTTAAATCAAAGATTCATATCAGTTTCTTTTTTTTTTGTTTGCTTTTTTCTCTTTTTGCCAAAACTCCCACATACACAAATACACTATAATATGTTTTTTTTTTTTGCACCGAAGATTTAATTATGGATTAATTTATACACTAATAAATCCCATAGGAAATAATTTTGAACTCTCCGTGCAAAAGAAAAGAAATTTTAAGTTCACAAGTGTCAAATAACAGTTTTCTCAATTTCGTGGACTAAGTTTACTAAAAGTGACATATATATGCAAATAGAGAAAAAGTACCTGCGTTTCCCCGGGGAATTGATCGAATTCACCTGGTGAAAAGAAAATCTCCGGTCCTTTGTCGATGAATGAACTTTTTTGAAGTTTGGATTCCATGGCTGAAATCTATTTATTTTCTTCATCTTATGATGATTCAACATTGTTACTTATTGAGGCAATTCTCTGGGCTGGACGTCCCTTCTTTGATATCGGCAGCTGCTATACATTCGGGGGAAGGATTCGAACCCCTCGCATGTTGAAGCTTCTACCCCAGCCTGACCATATTTTATCAATATATAATCTGATTTCTGGATTCTTATTTCTGTATATCAGTCTAACGTCCGCTTTCTTCCACTCTCCAACTTATAATAAATCCTTTCTTAATTCTTTTTTTGTTTTAATTATCGAATTTATCTTTCTTTTCATTCATTTTCAATTATATTTCCATTCACATTCCGTATACCTTTGTTGGAATGCACCACAAAAGCTTTTTACACCTATTTCTTTCCAATTAATATTTAATTAGCATTAGACATTCCACGATTTTTATAATAATTACTTCCATTGTTCTGCAAAATCAGTCTTCCATCTTGACATTTATAGTTCTTTTGTTGACTTAATATGTAAATATTTAAAAAGTTTATCAAACAAAATGTTTCCTTTTTATTTTGTGAATTTTTCATTTTTAATGGTTCAAAAACGCACTCACACATATACATAGCGATGTGTATAGCTGGGTTTGGCAAAAGAAAGAGAAAAAAATCAGAGCAAGTGTATAACCCCCCATACCTCGTTTATGAGTTCTTTTTAATTAAAATAACTAAATCAATTCAATACGACCACGCAAATGACCGTTGATTGTACATCAACTTGTAAATATTAGTTTTGTTAGTAAAGTAATGTATATTTTTAATAATACGTTAGTAATAAGATATATATATATTTAATAATGCCTTAAGTATACGAATACGTATTTGTCTAATTATCGCAACAGGGTTTGATTATACCTGCCCTGTTGCAATATAGATGCAGAAACCGGTCTGGGGTTGAGGGTATTCTCAAAGCTTGTTAAGAGTTTGTTTTGCGAACTCTATATATAACATTTGTTACGCGAGCTTTATTCAAATACGGTCATGTGACATCTGACTTGATTTTTTTTATCAATGTAGAATATATTACATTTTTTATTTAACAGAAAATGACAAAATATGGTGAAATTGTAAATTTCACAAAGAACATGATACTAAATACTTAAAGAAATTAACGGCTCAAATAGATACAAGGCACTTACATAATGGTCCAGCAATAAGATGTCACATATTAGTCCAGCAATAATTTGCAAACCTTGCGACCTTGGAAAATAATGGCAGCATGGCACTGCTGACAAACTTAATCGATAATCACCTCTTAGTTTATTTACTGCAAAATGATGACCTGTAAAGTTATTTAGTAGGAATGAAATAAATGTCTACAAACATGCATTTACATTTTTTGTGAGAAATTATCTTGCACCAACTAAACTTCTTAAAAATTTATTTTGAAAAATGTCTGCCTGTAACTTTATTCAGTGGAAAACAAATATGCATTTACATTTTTTACAAGAAATGATCTTCCAATAAGTAAACTTTTAGCAATATAAATTTATTACAAGTGGTAAACAAATAAAAAATATATATAACTGGACAATTCTGTCCATTTACAAAACGTTTTTTAGCATCACTGGTGGACTGAAGTTTCTTATCCTGAACCATATGGCTACTTTCTTTCAAAAATCCCGAATGAAACGGCACCATTTTTTTGTTCGAATGATGGACATAAAGTACCAAATTTTAATCATATTGTTTTCAAGGGAAAATTCAGGTTCATTTAGTATGAATTAAAGATGGACAGTAAATCCAGTGTATATATTCCTTTTTTTAGATGATCGATTACTTATGCCAGCAGTCTTTCATGACATCCCAGCATAGTTTAAATCATAAAATAATAAACAAACCATCATTTTGATTAATTACTTTCTTCTCATCAGAATATTATCTAATATTAAATTTCCTTCATAGAAAATTGTAAATGTGTTTTTGTTTTTTATTTACACATTTGTTTGTGCTGGCAACTTCCATCCTTGCAGGTCTAATACATAAATGATTAGATACACTATCATAATTATGCTTTAAGAAATTATCAAAATAATTCTTTTACATACAAGTATATTATCTTTCTGATGCAAAAACTTAAACATATAGCTATCATTTAGACAAAAAGAGACTATCTTAAATTTCAGAAATTTTTTAAATTAATATTTACTTTCATATCTTGAACAAAATTGCAAAACCTTGAGTCAATGTAATTAATATATCTCCTTAGTTGTCCTTTATTAAAGGTCATTGTTCTGTGTAAATATTTTCAGTAATCACTTTTGTATGATGCAGCATTGTTTCATCACTAACTAATTGATCCTACTTCCTACCAATCTACAAAATCATTTCCTCAAATAGAAGTTTCTGTAAAATCTAAGCATACCTTCAATGCTGATTTAGACTGCGCTCACTGCCATTTTGAATTCTAAGGACAAATTACCACTGACATATCCAAATAATAAATGACATTGGACAATCCACATGGGGTCACTTGGGTGTGATTTTGAATTCTAAGGACCACTGAAAACTACTGCTAACATATCCAAGTAATAAATGAGATTGAATAATTCATATGGGGTTGCTTGGATATGTCAGTGGTGGTTGTGAGCAGTTCTTAGAATTCGAAATGTCGGTGAGCAATCTAAATACTAAAAGTTTATAACTTCTAAAATATGATTATTCTTTGTTTTAAGCTTAATTAAATTTCAGAACGAATTTTAATTTGAATAGTTTTTTCTTCTCTTCTGCTAATTGTAATGGATATATATACATTAAAATCAATTTAAATATTGAGTACTTTAATATTGGGTTACGAGCCTAAACACCTGTCATATTCAAAATATAGCCACTTTAATAACCATTGTTTTGATTTTAAAAAAAGATAATCTTCACCAATTTCATTTATCATTTACATGTGTATTATATCCTAAATATCTTCACAAAATGCTTTTTCAATATTTTATAAAGTAAAAAATGTACCATTAGATACTTTGACTACCTTCTGCTCATAGGTGGGTTAATTTAACCATATTCCAATCTTTCAATCAACCTTAATATAAAGTTTTTTCAATTATTGTTACAATTACTTACTTATAGTCATTCAAGGCTTGTATCATTCTCAATGCTAACAGAAAGTCTCATAAATCTTGTTTTGGATTTCTTAATAAAATCAGATCTATATTTCTTATCTATAAGCTTTGCTGAAATAAATCATTTTGTCTTGTAAAAAAAGCTTAAAAAGACATATAGGAGTAATAATGGATTCTTTTCTCTCTAAATTTATTATATTATAGATCATGTCTGTCTTCAAGCTTTCTTTCTGGGTGGTGTGGCTTAACTTCAAGTAAATCATTGATATTTTATGTGCAATTTTAATATATGTATCTACGAATCAATTCATTATCTCTTGAATAGTTTTTCCCAATCAAAATGTAACTATAAAGGCAAAACTCTCCATACAGTAGTGCCACTCAGTGCCATCCAGAGTAATTAATGGAAGCAGGAAGTTTTGTGCACTGAACAGTGCTACTATATGGAGAGTTTTGCCTTTGTGAAAACTGCTTGCATAAGCATAAAGAATAGTGATCATGTGAAAAGATAACTAGTTAGCTCTTCAAATTGCCTATTGAAATTATTTCTGGATCAAAGGGGTATGTGATGTAGCAATGTACTTTAGTTATTCACCACAAAAATTTTAATATACTATTACATCTGAATCATGAGTTATGATTTAAAAAGTAATAGTATGCACTAATGTTAAACTTTGTTTTTAAGTTAAAAAAAAACCATTATTGAAACATTTAAAATGATTCAAACTGTTACAGCAGGAAAGATATGAAATGCATGAATATTTTCAAACGATTTACAAGATTTTGTAAAGACGGAGGCTATTGAAGATGATTAATGGCCAGGAACATCAAAAACAATTGGATATGAAAAAAACATGCTAAAAAGTTGATAAATTTTTTTGAATTGATCATATGGCTGCCAGACCAATTGAATAAATCTTTGGCATTCTCTAAACATTATTCATCATGTTCTAATGGAATATTGCTTTTGGTTTCACTTATCGATAATCAACCAATAAGATTCCAGAGATGAACACCATTGAGACATGCGAAGAACATTAATAATGGATCCAAAATCTTTGTCAAAAATGTAAAACATGATGAGAAATGGTATTTCCAATATCAAGTATAAAAGGCCCAGAAAGTAGACTGCCAGAAGATAAAAACCAAAAAATTATGAATGCCAAGAGGCTGAATCAAAACATTGCTGTTTTTTTTTAAATTCTAAAGACATTATTTATTATGAGTACATTCATGAGATTAGACAGTACATGTGGATTATTATGAGATGTATAAATCATATGTGAGCCAAAAGTTTTTGCAAGTAAGTGAAATTCTATAAACAAGGCTCTTGGTCATTGTTGTATGTTGAAATACTGTCCATAATGATAATATTATGTTATTTTGGGGCCAAAAAGTAGTATCGTGATTGTACATCAATTCTATTTTTTTCATTCAGCTAAGTTGGCCCTGAAAGGAGAATCTCGTAGTTCAATTTAGGGCATCCAGAAGTTTGTAACAAAGTTTCCACAAATTTATTCCACTGGAGGATTTTAAAGGTTGCTTCAAACAGTTTTACGTTCATATTCAGAAATTTATTGAATTGGGAGACTTTTTAATAATTAATAGTAAAAATAAAATATAAATAACATCTGTTTTATTTTGTGTCAATTACTTTGGGATATACCATGTACATTACAAACAAAAATATTTCTAATTATATTACAATGAATACATTTTCTCACTTATGATCATGGCTCACCAAGATCATACAACACCAAAAATCAGAAAAATCATTTTAAGATTACAAAATTGCATGAAATACATGATGAATTATAATAGCAGTACTTAATAGAATTTACTAAGAGAATGGATAATGAAATAGGAGGTCTGGGTGCTGATTACATAATGATATATTAAAAAAATACATGAAGTGGTATCACAACTTTCTATGAAAGTCCAACACTTCACTATGATTCTTTCTTAAAGAAATATTTTAGAAGTACTCAGTAGCAGTCAGTTTAATTATTAGACTAACTTCAATTTACCAAATGCTTTATCATCCATTAATAAAATCCAGATACAATTACTCTATGATATGTAAATACAAGTATAATTCATAGATTTGGAGTTTAGATGTAATTGTAAGGGATTTGAACACAAACTTTCAAGTTCCCTTCAGCTATCCACTCTATCTCATATAACCGATACACATGACCACACACATCAAAAAGATAAATGATCTCCATTATATGTATTTCATGCTGAACCAGCATCCATTATTTGTTCAGATCATCATCTCCCACACACATATATAATCAGTGCTCAGTTTATATAAAGATAGGAAATCTTCAAACTTTAATGGATAAGCTTCAACCTACTCTACCCTCCAACTTTTCAGCCATCCATACCATTGAAAATCTGATGATGGAATACTCAAACCCTTGTTGATGCCAATATTGTTATCATACCCATGTAGACCTTAAATCACTCTGCCCCCTCGTATGTAGCAGGGGTGGCCAACTTTTGTGTTCCTAAGATCTACTTTTTATTTTAAAAATGTATTGCGATCGACTTGTTGTCATAGGCGTAGTCTAAATGGAGGGAGGTGTGAAATACATACTATTTTTATATATCTATCTAGTAAAAAATAATTATTTAACGGCCAAAAAACTCATGTCTGGGGCAAATAATGATGTGGCTTAATGGGCTTTATCTATCTAGAATTGAAAAAAAAATTAGAACAAAAACAAAAATAAAATAAAAAACAAACTTGAAAATCTTGACTTAATTTGTTTGTTATTACTCATCAGCTCTTGCCAGATTAGCCTCCCAATCGACCAAACATGGCTTTGCAATCGACTGGTGGACCACGATCGACTTGTTGGACAACCCTAATATATATGCCCATAATATATCCATTTAAATACACAGAGACACGGGCAGAATTCAGACTGAATCTGTAATAAATCAATACTAGTATATTGTAAGTACTGAACTTTAAGATGTAATTAAAGGGGATTTGAACACAGACTTTTAAACTTCCTTCAGCTATCTTCTCCATCTTATATAACCAATACACATGACCACACATGTGTACATATGATAAATAATTACTATCTATATTTTGTGCTGAATCAGCACTCATTATGTGGTCCAGATCATCATCTCCTCCACACACATATAATCAACACTTATCTTAGATAGCAAATCTTCAAATTTTAATGATAGGCTTCAATCTATTCCACCCTACAACTCTTCAGCCATCCATACCATTGCTAATCTGATGATGGGATACCCAAATCCCTTGTTGATATAAGTATTGTTGTCATGCCCATGTTGACTTTAAGTCACTATGATTACTCATGTATAGAATATTATCCATTTAAATATCCAGAAGAGGAATGGCAGGATACAAGCTAAATCTGTAATAGTTGAATACAAGTATAATTTGTGTTTTCCTGAAAGTTTGTGATGATGATGTTCTAATTGTATTCTTATATTGGACTATTTCCATAATCTAATATGAGTATTGAATGTTTTTAGAATAATTTAACTTTATTTAAATATTCCAAATACATTCATCTGTTAGTAATAGCACATCAAACAGGTTAGTATATGCACAACATTTTGAGAGGTATTATTCTCCCCTTTTCTTCAGGTGTTACTGGCCTGACCAGTGATTAGAATACCATCATCACAAACCTTCAGGAAAACACTAAGTATTCAGTAGGGGCCTAATACTTTATCAAACTTTAGACATTATGAAAAATTATGTCTAAAGCTGGCCAAAGTAGAAAATCATTTAATTTTCTTATATAAATCTGACGGGATAATTCCTAAAGGTTTGCAACTAAAATCTCCAATTTACTCTCAGAGAGCTGAGAAAATTACTCAGAGAGCAAGTGAAGCTCTGTTAAGAGAAAGAATAGATGCTCAAAGGTTTGCCAAGTATCAAACAATGCATTACATTAATAATGTAGAATGTTTTTTTAAAAAATAAACTTACTGATGAAGACTACATGAGAGTTTCTCAAGCAGTAAGAAAATCATATTCTACATGATATGGAAAAATAAAAGAATGCCAAAAGAAGAAACTTGCTAACCTACATGGGCATATCAAAAATCATAATGTACTAAGCAATGTACCAACTTCATCTGTTAAAAATCTCAGTTCTAAACATCTAACAGATACTGAAATTTCTGTTCTTGAAAGAGGATTAAACTTTGCCATAATACCATCTAATATTCTTTTATTATATATAATGGCAGCCATTGAGGAAGTCATTCAAAAATTGCATTTAGAAGAAGTAACAGAATTATGCTAGAGAATAAAAAGAACACTTGACAAGCAACAAAAATTGAAGTCAAACATACCCTATGGGAGAGGAAAGCAATTAAATCTCTCAAAGTAGATAAATCTATAATTATTCCCTCTGCTGACAAAGGCAATGCAACAGTTGTAAGGATACAACTCATTATAACAACAAAATACAAGAACTCCTCACAGCAGGCCAATATAAAAATGTGGCAAAAAAATCTGATAATGAACATGGAAACAAAGTTACAAGCATTACTCAGAAAGCATTGCAGGTACTTCACTGATTCAGAAAAAGGTAAAATAACATCATATTTCAGCCAAATTCCTACCTAAAATCCATAAGGATCATGTTTCATTAAGACCAATTGTTAGTTCTAGAGGAATCACTTTGCCAAAATTTGGCAAGATTTCTTCTCAAAGTTCTAAGTCCTTTGACATACAAGATCCAATCCTTTGTTAGAGATTCTAGACACTTTGTAGAATTAATCAAGAACATGAAAATTGAACGAACTGACTTAATGGTAAGCTTTGTTGTGGAAAGTTTATTCATGAATGTACCATATGAAGAAGCATTGTCTATTATAAGGAAAAGATTAAATGGTGATAATAGTTAGAAACCAGAACAGCTCTTCCTATTGATAGTATAACCTACTTTCAATATAACATAGAATTCTTCCAACAAAATCAAGGAATGGCTACAGACTCACCACTGTCTCCCCTGATTAGCAATATTTACATGGAAGAACTTGAAACCACAGTCATAATAACTACTCCATATCCACCTAAAGTTTGGCTTTGCTATGTGGATGATACATTTTTTGTATGGCCACATGATGAAGCACTGCTACAAACATTCTAAAAATACATTAAATTCACAATAGAATCAGAAGAACAAAAATTGGCATTCTTAGACTCCCTCATGGCAAAATCAAACCTACAGTTTATCAAGAACCTACACATACTGGAAAATACCTAGCCTATACATCCAATCACACCAGAAACAAAATATGGAGTTATACTATCACTATGGAAAAGAGCAAAAGAAGTTTGTTCAGAAAACATGATTTGGAAAAAGAAAAGATCTATATAAAACAAATTTCTTAAGAAAAATGGTTATCCATCTGCTGTTATTAAGAAAACATTGAATAGAAACAAAAAAAAACCCATCAAGAGAAAATACAATTATTGGTACTGTAGTGTACCCATAGATTCCAAAAATAGCAGACAAATTAAGGAAAATCTGCAATCAGTATAACATCAGAACAGCTTTCCAGAGCCATACCACACTACAAGAAATTCTAACATCTACAAAATCTAAACTTGAAATACTGAAAAAAAAAACTGCATCTATGAAATACTGAGTGAATGTGGAAAAACATATATTAGTGAGACGAGTCATTCCATTGAAAAATACTTTCAAGAACATAAACTGATGATTAGAAGACAAAAAACAGGTGTGTCTAAGGTAACAGGCCATGTATGTACCAATGCACATATGTTCAATTGGGAAAATACAAAAATTTTGATAGAGCAGAAAAGGTACAAAGAAGAAAATTTAAAGCTGTTCACATAACATTGGCAAAAAATTCCATAAGCCAACCCAGTAGGACAATACATAATGTATGGAAACCTCTAATCAACTTTTGCTCTTAGGAAAAAGTGGAGAAATCAGGAGGAACCTCATAGATAAATATATGAAATTTTTACTGAATGTTGCCTTTGGCAGGATGGCTGTTGGTTAGAGTATAACCTTAAAATTCAATAATCAAGAATCTAAGAATCTCAGTTCAAATCTCATGCTAGTACTGTCATTGATCAGGCTATCAACACCTGAAAAAGAGGGGAGAATAATACCTCTCAAAACATTGTGCATATACTAACCTGTTTGATGTGCTATTACTAACAGTTGAATGTATTTGGAATATTTAAATAAAGTTAAATTTTTCTAAAGACATTCAATATAAATATTAGATGATGAAAATAGTCCAACATAAAAATACAATAAGTATAATTTGTAGAGTTTAGATGAATTATAAGGGATATGAACACAAACAAACTCTATCTCATATAACTGATATACATGTCCACACATGAAAAAGATAAATGATCTTCAATGTACATATTTCATGCTGAAACAGCAGTTGGTCCAGATCATCATTTCCCACACATGGATATAATCTGTGTTCACTTTATATTAAGATAGTAAATCTTCAAAATCCAAGTATATAAATTATACTTGTATTCAAACATTACAGATTCAGCCTGCATTTTGCCCATTCCTCTTTGGTGTACGTAAATGGACAAAGTCCTATACATGAGGGGTCAAAGTGACTTAAAGTCAACATGGGCATGACAATAATATTGGCATCAATAAGAGATTTGGAGATTCCATCATCATATTTTCAATGGTATGGATGGCTGAATAGCTGGAGAGCAGAGTAGATTGAAAGTTTGAAGATTGGCTATTTTAACATAAACCAAGCACTGATTATATATGTCTGTGGGAGATAATGATCTGGACCAACTGATAAGTGCTGATTCAGCACAAATACTGGATATCATTTATCTTTTTCACACATATGTGGTCGTTTCTATTGGTTATATGAGATAGAGTAAATAGCTGAAAGGAGCTTAAAAGTCTGTGTTCAAATCCCTTATAATTAATTATTCAATGAGAAAATAGAGTTTATAATAATTCAAAACTGTTTTCAATCTTTCAAATCCATTTATGAGTGATAATTAAATAAAAATAGAAACTTTGCTACAAATATCATCAGAGATAAGATCATCTTTTAACAGTATATAAGACGAATGGATAAAGTGAAACTGTATCCAAAGGTAATTATCATATTCAATGATGGCATAGCAGTTTATAACACAGAGAAAGATTGTTTACAGTAAAAATTTATGAACATGTAATGAGTTTGAAGTAGTTTAGATCAGAGAAACAACCTAATTTCACAAAAGTTATTAAAGTATTGAAATCCAAATTTATCATGTTTGTTTCTTCTTATGCATATAGGTAAAAGTATTTATAAATAAAATACAATCATCATCATCATTCTCAAACATCAGTCTACTTCAAGAAGAAGGTCTCAAAGTTCAATTCATCTCAAATCTCTAGCTTCTTCTCTCCACATTATGCCAGCACACTTCCTTATTTCATCCATTTATCTCACCTGTGGTCTCTTTCTAGGGCTTTTACAATCTTTTAGAATCCAGGTTAAGATTTCAACTGCCTGTTATCATCTCCTTTAGCAAATAAATCACAAGCTGTCATGACAAACCAGATTCACTATAAGAAAACATTCACCCAAATATTTTTTTCCCCAGAATAAAATAAAAGACCAATTTGAAATTGTGATCTGCTAAAATTTGTGATGCATGAGTTGTACACTCTGCTCATGGAAGGATAGCATTAATATGTGGTATTTGATGAATTGAAAGTTTATTTTAGAAGTCAAACAACAAAGAAAAGCAGTTTAACTCTTAAACTTCAGTATTATTCATATATGCAGTCAGTCAAAAAATTTATATGGCACATAAAGTAAAACTATAACATGCTATTAATATGAATAATTCATATCCCTACTGATCTGTGTTCACCACAATTTAAATAATTATATAGGGAACAATTAATATGGTTAAAAAAAGATGAGATGCCTTATGATCTGCGTTGAAAAGTGATCCTGGACAAGTAAAAATATTACCATAGTCAATTAATGATAGTGTTTACCTGAGATTGGGTAAACAGTAATAAGGTTTAAATAAAGAAAGCAAGAGTAAGGAAACAAATGAATAATTCCATCATTTGATCTTTTTTTATGGAGAGACAAATAAGATGGGAAGATGGTAATCATCATCATCGTCAATTAAAAAGTACATTGTGTGAGTCTAAGTTTAAATATGAAGAATTTTGGAATTATAATAGATATAAATGTTTGAACTGATAAACTATATATACATTGATTGGCAGTGGCTTCCTTGGTTCACCATATTGAAATATCGATCAAACGCAAAATATGTTTGATTATATAAAGAAGTACAACAAAAGCATTGGTGTATATTCAAGTTTGTCAGAATTTTGTACATGTAATGGCTAACAGATAATAAAAAGGCTTGCAATGTATGTGCATTATCTAAAAGTCAATGGAAATTACCACAAATTAAGGTCTCATTTTAATTTTATAAATATAATTGGTAATGAATAGAAAAGGTGAATCATGTATTTATCATTAATATCAGGTTTAAGGTTGTGTTCAAATTCCAAATGAGCAGTAAGAGCCATAAAGACCAATCTTGCATGACCAATATTGCATCATTTTAATATAGAATAAAAAGATTTATTTAGTACTACATATTTCCTTAAAGGGATATTAAACACTGAAAAGATATGCTACTTCAAAGTTAAGTCACTTTGAAATTTAGATATATCACATGATTACTATTTCCTATGCTACAGAACAGCAATCTTTGAACAATTGTTTTTTTTTTTTTTAAAAATATAAATTTTTACAATAAGCCAATGGCTGTTTTTAAGATCGAGCAATGGTTTACAGTAAAAACACATACATTTTATTCTTTCTTAATTATAACTTTCTAATTTGATATGCCATATTTTTTATAATAAAGTATTTTCTGCATGCAATGCTAAATTTTATAAAATTTTAGAATATACTTAAAGTTAATACTGATTTTAAAACATTAAAGTAATTAGAAAGATTGTACTTTCAGGATAAAAGAGGCTAGCCAATTATGTTTCTATAAGAGGAAAAAATTATTGAAAGAAAAAAGAATATTGCCCAAAGTGTTGCATAATAGGATCTAAGTTAAACATTTCATAATTTACTTTATTTCAAAAATAGAATATGATAGCTTTTTTCTTATTCTTACTGCCTCAGTAAATGCATGAATAAGCACATACTCCATGAAATATATATATGTGCCCCCTCAATTTATTATTAAGTACATTATTATTTTTTTAAATTTTGTTTGTACTATAATTTTAATTTATGTATGTATACTATACATATAAAAAACATTTGTATTATATATATATAATATAAATATATGGGCCTATAAATAAAGGTGGAATTCCAGCTTTATTGTTAAAAGGAGGTTGCCTTGACAACAATTTGAGATTGTGAATTTTTATCTATATTGGGATTGTTTAAATATTAACTGGTTTCTAATGGTTATTTATAAACCCATTTAGCTTTGAGCATTATTATACTTATAATTTAAATAATACTTTGGGTATAATTTTTAAATTTATAATTGCAATTTGTAATGTTATAATTGACTATTTATTAGTCTGCTTTCAGAACAGGTTATATTTACCTGTTTAAAGAGGTTTATTTAAACTTCTTTGTATCAATAATTTTAATCTGTGGGTCAGGTTGCAATCTTTAGAGTCTATATAAATATATGGGACAATAAATAAAGGTGGGATTCCATCTTTATTGGTAAAAAGAGGTTGCCTTGACAACAGTTTGAGATTGCCGATTTTTTTATCAAGATTGGGATTGCCTAAGTGTTGACTGGTTTTTAATGCTTATATATATATTGGAAAGTTCTATATACTTGCTGTTCAGTAAACAGTACATTCTATTCTACTCATTGTTTATCAACAATATGTGAGCCATTGCACACCATTTATGTTTGAGTTCAAAAGAGAGAAGAAAGCTTAATAATTTGATAGAATAATAATAGAAACATATGACTACAATATTTGTTATAGTAATTTTTCCATATCTGTAACTTTTGGTTTCAAGACTTGTACTAATTATTGAAGAACATGGACAGCAATGAATCATATTTAATTTCTGTTATTAACATATATTTACAGCAGAGCTTTATTCAACATACATATATAATATGTATACTTATAAATAAAAAATATATCAGTCATAACACAAAAGACATCAACAAAGATAGCAAACAAAAATATAAACTATAATGAATTTTGTTTTTTTAGAAAAGTATATATATTTTCCTAACATAAGAAATCTGTTACTGTTTTTTAAGGTTAAATAAGTAGTAATATTCAACTAAAGGTTAAACATTTTAAATATCTCCCTTTTCTTTTAAAATACAATAATAGTATTTTAAAACTTTTTTTTGCAATCATATAAAATATATAAATAATTATAATAAATTAGAAAATTAAAGATTTGTTAAAAGAATTATCAGCTATTTGTTTTAAATGTCTTCATAGCATCTATGGTAATTATGAGCTAAAAATTAAAATTTAGAAAATCAAAAAAATTTTTAAAAAAACTAATTTTAACCATTTCATGTAATATTTTTTTGAAAAGTGAATAATTGATAGATATAGCAATCCTAGATAAAATGGAATTATTGCAATTTTTAAAATTAATAGTAATAAATTTGTGATTGGAGAATTTTATCAAGTGTATATAGATAGTTTTGTTTTTAAACATAATATGAAAAAGAAAAGACTTTATTTATATATATATACATTGATAGCAAAGCAAAAACTTTTGTATGCTGAAGTTATAACAACATAATTTTAAGTAATTTATGATTTCTGGAATACAGTTATAAATGAACGTATTTAAATAAGATGTTAATAGACAAAATCTGACTTTATGGATATATAAGTATCATGGGACAGTTTCAGAAGAACTCTTTTTATTAGAAATTCGGCTCTTAAACCACTAAACAGAAATAGGATAAATTTGAATCTTATTTGTATTAAGCAGATTTATTTTATTTTAAATTTATTTATTATTTATTTTATTTTATATGCCCAGAAATTTTATTTCAATGGTATCCCAAATACAGTTTTGTAATGTTAAGCTTTGCTCAAATTTCGTTTAGCTTAGAACAAATTCTTAATATACAACTCGATTTCAGTGGTAATTAAAATATCATCCAAGTAGAGACTAATTTATTCCATACCTTAAAATAAGCTATTCATGTTGACTTGAAATACATTAGGTACAAGCAGGGCCAGCGGAAGCGGGCATGCAACGCATGCTAGGCATGCGGGCGCTGGCAGAAGGAGGCGCCATCACTGAGAGATTAGCATCTGAAAAAGAAGGCGTCATCCCTGACAAGGGCACCAAAATCAAATTTGCATGCGGGCGCCTAGTACCCAGCGCCGGCTCTGGGTACAACTATAATTCCACAAGATAGCTTACTTAGCAATTCCATCAGATTTGTTAATCTGGCAAAGTCTTAAAACATGTACTAAATTTGCCTTATAAATTAATCCACGTTTTGATAAATGATCTTTTTCTAAATTTTTGGTTATGCTTTCAATTAGTACTTAATTTTTCTATGTTAAAAAGATTTTTGACATATGTATCATCATCATCCTTTTCAACCATTATCGATCCATTGCAGAAAGGTCTCTACAAGTTGAATCCATCTTCTCTGATCTCTAGCTTCTCTTCTCCACACGATCCAGAATACTTCCTAATTTCATCCATCTATCTCACATGTGGTCTTTTTCTAGGTCTTTTATCATTACCTCTTCTAGGAATATATTCATCCCAACTCCACTTTAGTCTCTTATCTTTCAATGATGTCAGTAACACTTGTTTGTTCTCTCACTTGTGTATTTCATTTTTGATTTCTTCTTGTTACTCCTAAAATGAATCTCTCCCATCTTTTTATACTTCATTGAGTGGTCTGAAGTACCTGCGTTGCTCTTCTGTTAAGTGGCACATCTCAGATCCATAAGTAAAGCACCAAATCACATTCCTTTTCAACACCCATAGGCATATTTCCTTTTAATATTTATTTCTATCAAGAGCACCCAATTTTATTTTTTCAGACGGTAATCCAGAGTTTTTCCTCATTCAGATATGGTTTTTCATAAATTATTTTGATCATTATTTGATCTTAGACATTTGGTGCTTATTTTTAAATAGGTAACGTATATAAAAATGGATTTTTCTTTTAGCTTCACACACTCTTTAATTAGCAAGCTACATGGATTGACTCATCAGACTTTATTAATGCTCTCTAGCTACTTAAAGAATTCTTTTATTAGTTTTACTCGGACTCTTAGTATTAATTAATCAGGTAAAACTCCTATTGCTTTTCTAACTAAGTAAGACATATAGCAAAAAATATATCATTTTTTTCTATGTTAAATATTAAAGTAAAAGGCTTATAATTTTATCTTGAAAGTACAATAAAATATTCGTTAACTAATCTGCAACATTAAAACAGGCAAAACTCTCCATAGAGTAGTCCCACTCAATGCCAACCAGAGTAATTAATGGATGCCAGAAGACTTGTGCATAAAATCCCCACCTAATGCCTTTTCATCCAATATCCCCAGACTACTATTGTATGGAGAGTTTTGCCTGTTTTAATAACAGTTATGTGTTAGCATAAGAAATGGTGATCGTGTGATGTTTAGTGGTTTAATCTGCAACATACTTTATTTTTTGCTTCCCTGATAGTTTATTAAAGAATTTTAATTTTAATAATCTAACTTGTAACTTTTAAAACAGTCTTCAAATACTATTTATTTAAAATAAAATCTGCAATTTAGAATGCTTAAACAAGATCTTTTGTATGTATTTCAGATATGAAACAAACGAAACCAAAATATAAATAGTATGCTTCAAAATGATTTAAATAGAAAAATTGTAATTATTATAAAGTTAAAAATGAATTAAATTGTATTTATTAAATAAATGTCTGTATTAACTGTAATAAAAAATCCGGTTATTTATATACTGCACATACGTATGTAATTGTTGTGTTTAGCTTGGCTTACAGGTTCGGTTCCAAACCAACAGACAAATGATGACAAACTACTCAACAATTAATTTGTATAATTTATTAGTTACAAAAATATACACGCATATTAGTTAATCAAACATATAAATATGGTTTATACAATTTAATGCTGATGTAGTCGTGCCGAGTAATGGAACTTATTTCCAGTTATATAAGTAGCCTGCCTCGTGAGCTCAAGTAAGACTCTTCCAGTTGTAGTGGACAGCTTGCTTCGAGTTGGTTGCAGACGTAGCAGTTTCCAGTCCTTATATGGACTTGCCTCACTGCGTGAACGTCACAATAATGACTAGAGAAAATACCTTCGCTGATGGTAGAGGGTTTATTGGAGAGCACGTTCAGTCGTTCAGGTTGTCAGAAGTAATTTCTCTCTGCCATGCCTCTAAAAAGGCTGATTATTTAATGGAAGATCCCCTACCTTACTGAAAACACTTGTATTATGTGCTTGAACCCCAACGAAGGATTTATTCCCAATGGATAATGACCGGGCACTAGCCAATCAGGCAAGGAATCTGGAATAGTCCACTTCTAAGGCAAGGTCAGATATGATGTCTATTCCCCTGGCTAAAATTATCCCTGGAGAAAGTATTCATCGAGATGTGCGGGATGACATATTATCCACTTTGTTGGTGGTTTCCATTCATCACTGTCCTTGGCTTCTTCCTCTTTGCTTGATGAACTTGTTCTTGGATATTTGCTGCCACCTTGACTTTGATATTCATCTTTCCTGCTTGTTTTATTTTGCTTTTCTCTTCTTATTCAAGTTTGTCATCATGCTTCAGGGTTGATAGGATAGTTTGCAAGGTTCTGTTGAATAACAGTTCTGCCGGAGATTTCCCTGTTGCTGTACTAGGTGTGGAGTGCTGAACTAGTAGAGTCTGGACAATCCTGGTGTTTCAACTTCCCATATCCATTTTCATTATCAGCTTTTTGTTGGAAGACTTTTGAGTAATCCGCTTTTACTTTAGTTAATGTTATGATCTGGTTCACTTTGAACCCTAAGTGACTGAATCAGTTATCGTCTATTAAATCACCATGGTTACCTAATGCCACTATCAGTGGTAGGTATATAGTTTTGTTAGGCATAATAATTTTTCCTGATATTCTGATATTGACCTACTGCTAGGGTGCAGTTTAAATTTATTCTTTTTATTAATAATTGCCCAGGTCTTTCTTGAAACAATAGACGCTGCTGACTCTGTGTCAAGTTCCATCTTAACTGGCACATCACTAATTATAACTGTGTGCACAAATCCAGACTGATCATGTTTGGTATGATTTATATGGGCAACTTGCTTATAATTGCCTATATTGTTTTTTGGAATGAGTCTTTCCATTTTCAAATTGGCCATTTGTCTCTACAATTTTAGACATGTTGCCTTTATATGTCTGGCTTGCTCGCAAAACCTGCATGTTGCATCACAGTATGGGCATTTTGTATACCTATGCATTTGTTCATTGCATCTTAGCAAAGCTTTGGGCTTTTCGATGCTGAATTATCTGAGCTGAGTATTCGGATGACTCAGTGTTACGCTCAATTTTTTGCACCTCATACTTAGTAATTCTTTTTAATGTAGTAGCTTGACTAGCTATTGTCTCTGCTAGCCCTGCCTGAGCTACCATTGTCTCAAAATCTAGGTCAGGAAAAATCAACATTTTCAGCCTCAAACTGTGATCATTTATGCCACAAATAAAATGATTACGAAGTGCTTCATTCATGAAGTCTTTGAAAGCACACTTCAAGGCTAATGTTTGGATTCTTGTTGCAAATTCTCTAGCTCCTCCCCCCGTTCTTGTATGCTGAGATTAAAATGGTATTTCTGCATTATTGCCATGGGTTTAGGCGAAACATACTTTGTGAGAATTGTCAACACTCTGTCAAAATGCAGCTCAGCTGAGGTTAAAGCCATAGATTGCGACGTGAGTATGTGGACCTATAATGGTCATTAGTGTGGCTAACTTTACCTCAGGTTTTTTAATCTGGTTAACCTGTAGGTAAACAATCAAGCACTCCTTATAATTTGTCCAGCTCTCAGGTTGAGTGGGTCAAAAGCATCCATAGAGCTGATTGCATTGGGGATGTTTATTTATTTATGTGAGATACAACTCATAATTCTTTTTCCACTACTGTTTGTCGTTGTTCAAAATCGATTTTATTTTTTCAGAGTTACCACTCTTAATTTTTAATTTTTTTTCAGAGTTACCACTCTTAATTTTTACACTACTGTTTGTAGTTTTTCAAAATCGATTTCTATTTTTTCAGAGTTACCATTCTTAAATTTTACTTTTTTTTTCAGAGTTACCACTCTTAATTTTTTATTTTATGATTACATTGTTGTAACTGATTCAGCGAACTTTTAAAACCACTAGGGTGAGCTTTTGTCACTGTCTTGCAAGTAAAATTCTTGTGATTGGTTATAGCTTCAAACTGACAAGCCTTTACACTTGTGATCAATTTTTATTCGACAGTTTAATGTGGTTTTTAAAAAATCACCGTAATAAAATTATATCGAACCTAATTTTTTTCAAAAAAAAAAATTAATATAACAAATATGCAAAATATGCACTTACATATTTACTTTAAATGTTTAATTCTAATTTTTCCAGCCATGTGGAAAAAATTCTCCTAATGTTTGACTGTGCTAGATCTGTTGTGTTTGGATTGGCTTATAGATTTGGTTCCAAACCAACAGACAAATGATGACAAACTATTCAACAATTAATATGCATAAATTTATTTGTTACAAAAATATACATGCATGTTAGTTAATCAAACATATAAATATGGTTTATACAAGTTAATGCTGAGGTAGTCATGCTGAGTAAGGAAAATTACTTCCAGCTATATAAGTAGCCTGCCTCGTGAGCTCAAGTAAGACTTTTCCCGCTGTACTGAAGACCTTACTTCAAATTGGCTCTAGTTCAGACTCTTCCATCTGCACTTAGACAGCTTACCTCAAGTTGGTTGCAGATAAGTCATGATAATGACTAAAGAAAATACCTTTGCTGATGGCAGAGGGGTTAATGGGGAGCACATTCAGTTGATTGAGTTGGCAGAAGTAATTGCTCTCTGCCTTGCCTCTAAAAAGGCTGAATATTTAATGGAAGATGCCTATATTACTGGAAACACTTGGATTGTGTGTGTGAACCCCAACAAAGGATTTATCCCCATTGGATAGTGACTGGGTGCTAGACAATCAGGCAAGGAATCTGGAATAGTCCCCTTCTAAAGGCAAGGTCAAATATGACAGTGCTCATGATCATGGGAGGATGCACAGAGATTATTAAAATGCATGCTCAGGAGTTAGTCATTATTTATAATATTAGATAAATGTTTATAAAACTTTTCACTTTATTCCTATATTCATAATTAAATAATTTATTATATGTTTAAATCTATTTAACTTTATATTTCTTATAGCAAAGATTGTTGGAGATTCGAAGCTGTTAATAGGGGGTTGTAAAAAAGCATTGTAAAAAGTATTAAAGAATATAGAGAATATTAATGTTATATTTAAGCCTATTTATTTATGAAAACATTTCCATGATTAGATGAATCAATTTCTTGGCTGCTTCCTTTTTAGATAATTCTACTCATTCTAAACAAATTTTTATTTCTACTAAACAATATATGTCATGAAATGACCACTTCAACACACATTCATATATGTACATCAAGATTAATACTCTAAAACTGACTTATTAAGTTAATGAAATACTCTCAAACCAGAGCGAAAAGTTTTATCTTGTGCTTTGGATTAAGAATATTTCATTTACTTAATAAACTAGTTTTAATCTCAATGTATTGCCTAATATTAATCACTACTTTTTGGGTTAAGCCATGAATTATTTTCCATTATATACTGATATTTTGATGAACTAGCATCCGCCATTGTCAAGGTTAACTTTGACGAACTAGCATCCACCATTATCAAGATTAACTTTGAAAGTTAACCTTGACAATGGCTGATGCTAGTTCATCAAAATATCAGTATGTAATGGAAAATAATACACGGTTTAATCCAAAAAGTAATAATTTATCTACATCATACAACTGTGAAAACATTATATATATATACATTGTAACCTTTTGACATTGAGAGATAGGGAAAGATAAGAAGAAAATAGAATAAAGAAGAGATAATGATAAAGATAAATGATGAAAATGAAATGAGAGAGGCCAATTGTAACCTAATAAAATAGAGAGAGAGAGAGAGAGAGAGAGAGAGAGAGAGAGAGAGAGAGAGAGAGAGAGAGAGAAAGATAATAAAAAAATAAAATAAAAGAGAGAGAAATGAAATGAGATGATAGAAGAAATGACATGAAAGGAAATGGAATAGAGTTGAAATGATATAAAATCAACTATAAATTAGAGACTCTAAACAACTTGGCTCAGTGGGGTTACAATAAATTTAAAGAAAAGAGATGATGATCCAGAGATGTATAATCACATAAAGATCAAATCCAATACTGATGAACTATAACTACTACAGCATATTGATCTTTTAATAAACCATACAAAAGATTATCTAAATCACTAATCAATGCTTACCATATTAGTCTTATCAATAAATCATACACTCTCTGAATAAGACCTATGATGCTTTACTTTATAAGATTATCTTACAGAATTATATTTACTAAAACAACAAGAGTAAATAACCTCAGGGATTTTAAAACTAACACTTTTGTATAAAATTAAAGCTTAAGTTAAGTTGCCTAATAAAGAATTACTGTGATTAATAAATAAATAAGTGACATCTTAGCTGACCATAAAATAATTATAATATGTTCAATCTTAAAATAATAAACAAAACAAATATTAATTCATAAAATTTAATGAATCAATTTAAATTTAACTAATAATGGGCTATTATCTAAGATATTACTTGAGAAAAGAAAAGAGCAAGGGTACTTTTAATGCCTTTCCATACTCATAGACAACCACTGAAGACCTCAAATGCAAATGGATTAGAATTCTTTAAATATATAAGATTTAAGATGATGATGTGCAGTGAATATAAGATAATGTGCAGCTTTTAAAATAATATTAATTAAAATATTCTTCTAAAGTACTAATATTGTTAATCTGATATTGCATAATCTTTAGTCTGAAAAGATATACTAATAATTTTAAAAAAATAAACTTTTAACCAAGTATTTAATTATGTATCTGCTATAGTGCAATTATCTGTATTTGTGATTCAATACGAGAATCATTTACTTCAACATAGCTTTTTAATTTTTAAGACAATATCAATTATATTTAATTAACTTAGAATCTACTTGTAAAATTTTGAATTGAAGATTTAATAACTTTTACATTTCAAGATTTTGTGAACTTGGAACCCAAGACATTAATATATTCTCATATAAAAGCAAAATAAACAAAACAAAACTTTTGAAATAATAATAATATGGTTTATTAAGAAGAATAAAAAATTCTTACAAATTTAATGAACTACAATCATTGCCAATATCACACTGGGATTTAACATAAGTATTTTGACTTTTAATAATTTCCTTTAATTTACATTAGTGTACTTAAATCAGCATTTATTTTTTATAGCGTCTGTATACAATTGTAATCACATTCACATCGGCTATAAAAAATAAATGCTGATTTATATATATGATTAATTCAGTTGGAATGACGTTCAGTAAATTCTAGTAAATTTCATCGGCGTCATTCATTCATAAGTTATATATAGTAATTCAAAGTGACTGTTCTATAGTCACACCTTCTGTGCCAGTACTTCAGATTTGCTCATATATAAATATTTGAGTCGTAGTAATAAGAGGATTCCTTTTATTGCTGCATAAATTCTATATCTTGTATGGGTCAGAGGGTATTCATTTATTATTTAACACTCGCAAAAAGCGTTTGCACAATTTGGTTTGAAAAAGCAGATATGAATGTGATTAGTATACTTAATAACAGGCTAAGGCTATTCAATTTCCATCTCTTTTAATAATTAGAGATTTTACAATCTTTAACTTTAATTATAATGTCTGTATTGAATAAGCACATTATAATTTTTTTTAAAAAAAAAATTTCAAAACCTTATGGTATTATCTAGTAATCAGATTACACACAAAAAATTAGGTTTATATTTGAACCTCTAACTTAATTTTATAATCCTAAACTTAACAAATGCTAAGTTGGAAAAGCATATATTTTGAATACTACAACTATTTATACTGACATAACTAATATTAAACTAATGATATATTTTTAAATTAGACTAAACTAATCTTAAAATAAAATAAATTAAGTGTATGGGACATTCATTCACCAGAGATTAGTTATACTTTTTTTTATATACATTTAGTCCACATAAAATTATTCCCTCAATGTTATAAAATTAATAATATAACAGACTTACAAGTCCAGCGGCGAAACTCTGGATGAAAATATTAAATTATTATGTGTGAATTGCCACTTATACCATATGCATATTTAATATACTTTAAAATAAATAAAACTTATTGTTGGTTAGCTTGTGTGTGATAAAACTATCATAGCAACACAATTCAAACATTGATATACCTATGAGCCTTAAATTAGCTACAACTACCTGAAGAAATACATTTCCTCAAACAAGCATATCTTGTCATCACAAATCTAAAACAAATGCAACATCACCTACTGTGGTGGAATTAGCATTAAGTCATCATGAATGATAGGCAAAAGAATATAAAAATACTAAGCTCCTCAGAGCTGGAAAAGAATATGGTGGCTTCCAAAAATACCTAACTTCGAGGCAAAAATGATGATGTCTGGAATTTATCTTCAGTACATCTGGGAACAGGAACACCCACCAGAAAAGCATAATCCTCTCATGGGATTTTCAATGCTTATAAATGTGATTATCATCACTGAAAAATACAATATAATAACCCTCTTTTGGGGACAAGCACTATCAAATCATGGAATTACATTACAATAAGGATGGAGGATACTCTCGACTCCATAAACATATTCAAAAATTATGAACTAAGCCTAATTCTTGAGGCTACCAAATACTAACCAATAGCAAGATATATACTTCACTTAAACTGACTAAGTTATTTCCAAGAAATTTATAAAATACAAAACGTATATCCAATATTCGAACCAACAAAGCAACCTATGTGTCCACTGACTACTGTAGAAAATACTTTAAACTTAAATGCATATAAAATTCTAGACAAGGCACAATGCACACATAACAAAATATTAAATGCTAAAAATATAGTAAATAGTGGACTTTTGAAATGGTAAATTAAATGCAAGAATATTTACTTCTCGATGAATATAAAATATTTGTAATTATTCTTAATATAACATTCATAAAACAAATGAATGGATATTCTCTGATAAACTACTTTAGTAAATTTAAAATAAAAATTGAGTAAAACATCCCATTTATATGAAAATAAGACTGTGATATTTAAATCTTTATAATAAAATTATTAAATAGAAACTAGCTAGTGTAATGCTTGATAAATAAACTAAATCTACTTAAGAATGACAAAGAAACATTTGCTCATTCAAATAAACCTATTTTGTTTTATAATTATAACCCTAGTTTATCTGTATATTTATGCAAAAAGTGTTACATAAAAATTTAATAGCATAAATATTTTTATGGTTTCATTCTTTTTTAACAAATAAAACAAACAATAAAAAAAAATAATACATTAACTTAAGTTCATATTTCGG
This sequence comes from Epiperipatus broadwayi, assembly GCA_028023455.1. Lineage (NCBI taxonomy): Eukaryota > Metazoa > Onychophora > Udeonychophora > Euonychophora > Peripatidae > Epiperipatus > Epiperipatus broadwayi. The sequence goes on from JAQFVV010000017.1 coordinate 7,371,917, forward strand.
CTCCGTGATGATTTTTCCATTTCATAATGTGTAGACAATTTATCCAGGTTTAGATATCTATTTAAATTCGAAGCTTCAACTAATACATTTATATACATGGCAATCATTTCCAAATGAAAATGTTCAGTAGTTCTTTATATAAACACGTTCACTTTCTTTTATCTTTAAGGATAATTTTAAATATTAAAATAATAAAACATCGTAAGCATAAACATAAGTTGGCACTGGAAAATAAATTATTCAACTGAGTAGCATAAGTATAATAGGCATAAGTATAAGTAAAATAAGCCAGCATTGAAAACAATAAATTCTTCAGCTGAGTACATGTTTTTTTATATTTATAATCCTAGGTTCAAACGCGGAATAATTATAATATGTCTATTTAGTTAACTTTCACTGTTCTTCTTTAGATAAATGCATTTTTTAAAACGTTTCTTAATATTTAAAAATGTATTTCTTATTTTTTTAAACAAATTTCCTTTTATTTATTTTTAAAACATAAGAGTAGACTTTGTTTATAATTAAGGACGCTCCTTGTTTTATGAACTAAGATCAACGGTCATAAAGTTATTTATAAGTACTGGCAACTATAACTAAACATTATGCATTTGATAGAGACAAGTTCATTAATAATATTTTTTAAAGTCTTTTAAAATTTTGCTTTCAAACAAATTCTTTTCATACTATTGGCATAAATGAGAATTAGTATTTTAAACTACATATTGTCCACAGAAACATTATTCTGTTAAGAGCATATTTAAATGTATATATATCATCTATTAAGTAATAAAGTATTAAATTTACTGTCACTTTTAATTTATAAAGATGCTATCGCATTTCCATTTTAATATTTTAAAATGTTTGAATGTCTTTTTTTTTTAATTTCTTCTTCACGTGTATTTTTTAATTTGATAGGAGATATACTATAGTCTAGTGCAATAAAGTCTTTAGCCATAACAATACTCAATAATTTAAGTTTTACTTCTAAATAAAGAAAAATGAATAGAATAAAAGTAAATGAAATAGGAGATGCTGTATTTTCTGCAATCATTTTACCGTAAATTTTAATGCCTCACTTGTAATGAAAAACTGTCAGAAAAACGGATTACCTTTTCTTCTCAGCCCACTGTCATTACTGGACGATTTAAAATAATGGTTTTAAAAACATACTTTTATTTTTTTTTTAGAAAATATAAAGTTTTAAAAATTACTTTTTATTAAATTACTATTAAGATTCAGCTACACATATATTTAAAACAGATCAGCAACTGAATAATCCTTTAGATCTCCGTTTATCTCACAATTTTTCACCCCCCTACAGTTTAATTAAAAACCAATAAAAACTATTTTTTATTAAATTTAAATATTCCAACAAACTAGCTGTAGAATCGATCTAATGACGTAATCAATATAATTTTCTTATACCACGTGACCTGCAGCTGGAAAATCAAAATTTTATTATTACAAGTATTATGCAACAATTTCTTGTTATATTTTATCCAAAACAATAGTAATAACTATAAAATTTAAAGTTATACCCTTTATTAAATCCTTAAATATTTTATTAAAATAATTTTATCCACACATTTGTTTTATTTACTTATTTTAAATAATATTGGAATTAAATTATTTTTTTATTCTTATGTTTCCATGTCAATGCATGCACATTCTCACATACGTTTGACATTACATTAATTGTTTAAAATTATTTTTAGAATTACAACAATAGAATGTTAATGAATATTTAATCTAAATAATTTTTATAACTGAATGTTAAACTACAAAACTAATAACAAATATTCTTATTTTTTAATAAAAACTTATATATCATTTTTTTTTTAAATTTATTACTTACTTATTACAACTTAATAATAATATCTTATTATTATTGTTTAAACATTAAAATAGATTATACGATAGTTATTTTAGAATATATTTAATATTACTTACAAAACTGACAATTATTTCTGATATCTTTTTTTTTTTTTTTAGAATTCAAATTATTATTTAGCATTTCTTACCAACCTAACTCATATATCTTTTTCAAATACTTAGACATCATTCCATAATACAATAATGATTACAATCAATTCAAGATTATCCTAGTTTAGTCATTAACTAATTTAATTTTCATTTTTATCATTATTATTTTTTTTTAAATCAGACAATTTCAAACCAAAAGGTTAAGCTAAGATAACCTTTGGCTCCTTTTGGAACTAAGTGAAACTTCAGTTAGGTACAATATATATATATATATTAGTGGTAACATTTGTAAAAAAATAAAGAGAGAGAAATTTGATTATAATTTCTGTCCTTCCAGAATGAAATTTTAGATAATCATCAATAGATAATATGGGACTTTTGGACACACCAGGAAGAGCCCCTACACCACTATTGAAAATTTTAAGTAGTAAATGAAACATATTAATAGTGAAGGTATGTTTTTTGGAGTGTGTTTACAAATAAATATTTAAAAATATGTCATTTAAACAAAATTAAATAAAAACAAAATATGTTATGTATTCTTTTATTTTTTAGAAAAGGTACTATAAGTGATAAACAGCTAAAGTTTTTTTTAGAAATTTATGTACCTGTACATTATCCTGTCTACCAAGCTTGGCAGACATTTTTTTTATTATACATTTTCAGGGGCATACAATAAATGTTAAAAAAAAAACACAAAATAGCTGATAAGTAGTGGTGTATTTAATACTTTATTTTATTATTACAATGTTGTGTTGCTATTTTTTTTAAATACAAAAAAACAATAAAGTGGAAATATTGTAATTAATTATAATTAACAACAATAAATAAAAGATAAGTATTATAAAGTGTAAATGCTGATGTCTACGTATTTTAAAATGGTAATCAAATATCCTCACTCATTTTTATAAATAATGAAATTTCTTTATATACATGATTTATAATGGGTGAGAATATTGATTACTGCTTTAATATATGTAGACATCAGCATTTACGTCATATATAAAACTACTTGAAACATATTTACATGAATTTTTTATAAAGAAGGGCAAGTTTATTTGATTACTGTTTTAATATATATATAGACTTCGGCATTTACACATTATATTTACCATTTATTTATTGTTAATTATAATTAATTATAATATTTCCTCTTTATTTATTTTTTCTTGCATGAATATAAAAAATAAAAATGTAATGTTATAATTTTTAAAAATATGCGGGGCTTGAACTCAGACTTTCACATGACCCACCACTCTCAGTGCCATTTCATATTGCTGACACACCTGATCACACACATGTTGAAAAGATAAATAATCACCAATATACATATTTCATGCTAAAGCAGCAATCATCAGTTGGTCTAGATTACTATCCTCACATATATATATATATAATCAGTACTCAGCTTTATATTAAGATAGCCAATATTTATACTTTAATGGATAGGCTTCAAACTATTCCAACTCACAACTCTTTAGCCTTCCATTTCATTGAAAATCTGATGATGGAACGTTCAAAGCCCTTGATAGTGCCAAGATTGTCATCCTACCCATGTTGACACATTAGTCATTCTGACCCCTCATGTACAGCATATGTATATATAAATGGATTATTCTCCTGTACGTGAAAGGTCAGAATGACTAATATGTCAACATGGGTAGGATGACAACCTTGGCACTATCAAGGGCTTTGAACATTCCATCATCAGATTTTCAATGAAATGGAAGGCTAAAGTATTGTGAGTTGGAATAGTTTGAAGACTGTCCATTAAAGTATTAATATTGGCTATCTTAATATAAAGCTGAGTACTGATTATATATATATATGTGAGGATAGTACTCTAGACCAACTGATGATTGCTGGTTTAGCATGAAATACGTATATTGGTGATTATTTATCTTTTCAACATGTGTGTGATCAGGTGGGTCAGCAATATGAGATGGCACTGAGAGTGGTGGGTCATGTGAAAGTCTGAGTTCGAACCCCGCATATATTACATATATAAAAATGCAGGTTTAAGCCTGTACAATGTATTAATTTATATAAAGTGTGTAAAAGGTCTGCCCATCCCTCGCATATGTATATATAAATTGATTATTCTCCTGTACATGAGGGGTCAGAATGACTAATATGTCAACATGAGTAGGATGACAACCTTGGCACTATCAAAGGCTTTGAATGTTCCATCATCAAATTTTCAATGAAATGGAAGGCTAAAGAGTTGTGAGTTGGAATAGTTTGAAGCCTGTCCATTAAAGTATAAATATTGGTTATCTTAATATAAAGCTGAGTACTGATTATATATATGTGTGAGGATAGTAATCTAGACCAACTGGTTTAGCATGAAATACGTATTGAAACGGAAATCTCCAATCCCTTTCCGTTTCACCATCAACCTAATGACCTACTCGTCTAAACTAATTTCGAACCTATTTTTAATGTAAAAATGTAATATATAAGTCGAGCGGGAAAACTTTGGCCGCTTGAATGGCATCATCCATTTACATACGAAAACACGCTATAATTAGACAGGTTTGATAAAATTATAGCGGAGAAATGCTCATAATTTATTATAAAATGTTTTATTAATTTTCAGTCAATTCTTAATTATATTCGCTATAATATTCGTATGTGGATGGATAATTTAAACCTTGGAATAACGGCAAAATGATTCATATATATTTAAGTTTAAATAAAAGTAATGTAAATGTTTTCTTTAATTTATTTAACGGTTTTCTGATTTAATGTTTTACATATATAGTTGAAACAGGTATTTTCTTTAAATTTGCTTTTTTTTAATAAACAAATATGTTAAAAGTTATTTAGTTTTGTAGAATGGGAATTATCTGTTCGCAATTAAAAAATGAGAATTTTTGTAAACAAGATATCAATTAGTGACACACCCGGGTAAAAAAGTAAAATCTGTTTTCTGATTGATTTTTGTTTGCAACAAAAGACTTTTTCATTAAATCAGAATACCGTTCCTTCTGCTAAGTAATAACACCTGAAAAGGAATTTAATTAATGAAAATGAATCAAATTATATAGTTTATATATTTTGATACATTTTTTAAGGAAATTAAATATAACACCTCGGAGATTTTATCAGTTGTTGTAGAAATTGAATTATATTATTTTGCTTTAATTAAAAGTCAATTGGTCCCGAGGTTTACGAAATTCCAGAAAGGTGTTAAAGTTTAGTAGAAGGATATAAATAGGCCTTATTTTAAGCGGGAAAGGAGAATCCATCTTACTTTTGAAGAGAGTTAACATGAGAAGTCTTAAATTGTTCAACCTCAACATGTCTGGCTAAAGTCAGGCAAGAATTGCTGCAATTCCCGTGATGGAACGCCTAGTTCAATCCATCAAATGCCAAAGGAACAACCAAGCTTACACCAACTAAATTTGAAGATGCCATAAGCCGTAAAAATAATTTATTTGCCTTCGTTCCGATTTCAGTCCAGCTAAACAAACAATATTTTAAAAATCGTCTCCCAACTAAATTAAAGATGCCATAAGCCGCCCAAGAATTCACCTTCATTCCAGTTTCGAATATCTCCAGCCCATCTACAGGAGAACTGTTTTAATATTTAAAATCGCAGAGCTCTGTAAATTTCAAAAACAGTCATTGTTTCTTCAAAACAGGTTAGCTAACCATATCATTGAACTTTCTCGCTAAATTGTTTCTGAAATAATATTTAAATGAAATACTTTTTGCTAATTTTTCCTTAATTGTAAACTGTCTAAATTGTTTCCTAAAATAATATTTTAATTCTAGAAAATGTAATACTTTTGCAAATTTTTCTTTATTAATTAATATTTTGCTATATAATTTAATCACTGCAGTTATATTTTGCTTTTCTTTTGCTTATTTTTATTTATTATTAGTTGTGCCTATGTTTCGAAACGGCGTGCATTTAATTATAGAATATGTTTTTAAACATATAAATTTAACATCTTCGTATTATTATTTATATAGCGTCATTTCGTGCGCTGTTTCGAAACCCAAATTCATATTTTTTCACTTAATAAATTAATTAATATAAATATAAAATGTGGCTTTTCAACCTTTATTTATTATGTTACTAAAGATTAAACTAGCCTGGAGTGCAAGTATAAGTATATTTTTTTAGTAAAGTATTCGTAAGTCCCTTATTAAATATACTTTTCCTCCTTTTTAAAAGTTTAGTAGTTATAGATAACTAAAGAGATTGAACGGGATAAAGTAAAGTTTGTATATATTCCCGTCAGTAGCATATACATATTTCTCATGCTACAGAAGAGTTGGCTCTTTTGATCAAGCTGATAAACTTGTGTTCATTTAATATGTGATATTTCATTTATAATATCCTTCGGCTTGGCGGATGTGGAATTTATTTATTTATATCTTCTCGTTATGCTGTTTTTTTATACATATATAAGATGGAGCCACGGTAAGTCCAGCCCATCTTCTCTTATGGGTAGTGCAGTAGCGAAGTCTGAGCTACGGGCCAGATTAGCACGTAAGTCCCCCGCCTCTGAACCAAATAAAGGTTCCCCATTAGCAGCATGACGACCGGTTCTTGGGTAAACCGTTGTTTGTCACAAAAACCCTAAAACTATTCTTCCATCCGCAGAGCCACTTTATTATTATATTTTACTTGTGCCTAGCGTATTAGTAAAATCGTTATAGCCAACTCTCCCTCCCTAATATGCAGTCTTCGGCGTTGATCCGAAGCATTCTTGAAAACCCGTTCGATCTTAAGCTATCTGGGATGCTTTATAAGCCCATAGTTAATATATAAATTGATTATAGTCAGATGTATTAAGTTTCACTCCAGACTTGGTTTGATTTTACGTAAAAGAGCCACTCGAACTGATTATAAAAGGGCATAACTGGTAAAAGTTAATGTAGTGATTAGTTGTATAGCAGGATATTTGGCTCCATTGAATCATAGCCACAAACCTATTTTGCCAACAACAATTGTCAATAAATATATTTTAATTCATCATATATCAGTTTCTGTCTCATTATTAAATCAATCCAATTCACTAATTGCCCATAAGTATTCATTAGTAAAGCCCCTATTATTTAAATATGTTAGATTTTTATCTGTGGAATGTCTAGTATTTACGTTGTTTATATATATGTTTAAGTCCATGAGTCTTATTGTTTTCTCCGATTTGCTAGTGGGCCGGATGAAGAATTAAATCTCGTGTGCTACCATTGTTATGTTATCCATTGGGTGTTAGATCTGGTGCTTGGAGAGTGGGTTCGAATCCAGGCTGGTCCCTGACCTAAATCTCGGGCTTGACTGGGTTTGAAGTACATTTTGTGAGTTCCAGCTCGTGTTAGATGGATAAGCATGTTTTGACTGGCACAGTATATTGGTGATTATTTATCTTTTCAACATGTGTGTGATCAGGTGGGTCAACAATATGAGATGGCATTGGGAGTGGTGGGTTGTGTGAAAGTCTGAGTTGAAACCCCACATGTATTACATATATAAAAATGCAGGTTTAAGCCTGTACAATGTATTAATTTTTAAAAATGTAAATACTAAATATTTACCAATATTTGTATGCCCCTGAAACTGTATATTTAAAAAAAATTGTCTGCCAAGCTTGATAGACAGGATAATGCACAAGAATCAAAATTTAATAAAAGAAATAAACAATAAGAAAAGAAATGCAAATTAGTTATGCAAATATAAATTTACATGTATAACAAATTTGTATGGATACTTTTTTCCTAAAAATAAAATAATTTTTTATATTTAAATTTTTTTTATTGATATTAAAACTAATAATACAAATTTAAAAGAGAAAACAAATCTACTTTTTTTTATTAAAACAAAGTATTTATATATATTTTTATTTCTCCTAATCCTATAGGCAACAGATACAAATAAAAATATCTTAATCCAAAAAGATGTTCAAATTTGAGATTTGTTTACTTAAAATCCAACAAGAAAGTATTTGGAGTTTCTAAAAATAATATTTCTAATTATGTATGTCTTTATTATTAATATTAAAACTGTATGTTAATACAAATATTATTTAAGGGTATAGCGAGGAGGGGTGTGTGCAGATTTTTTCTTTCCTCCATCCCTACAAATGATAAATAAGATAAAAATTTGTCATTTCCTCACTTAAAGTTTACCAGCAAAGCATTGAAGATTTCTCCCTAAAGTATGTCTTTATTATGAATATTAAAATATTTTAACACAAATGTTTTAAAGGGGTTAAAATCTAGTACCCAATCATTAAAAGTAAATAACTTTCATATTAATACTTTTAAGAGGGGTGGCGAGTCGAATACTACTTGTTCATTAAAATTTCACAATTTTTATTGTATTATCTATTCATTAAAATTTAAAAAATCATTTGTCATTTAAACTATTATTCAATAAAAATGTCTCTGTACTAATTTAGAATCTCACAGTCATTTTGAAATCTAAAGACTGCCCAAGACCACCACTGACACATCCAAGTGATAAATGACATGCCAGGTGTGTGTAAAAGTATCAGTATGCCTAAATGATTATCATAATTTTGTGTGTCCATCTTAACTATAACCAGCATCACTTTTAAACACATTAAAATAAATACATTTCTCTCAATATAAATATGATTCGAGCTTATTTTGATTGGTGGTTAGTGATATTAGGTCTCAACATATTTCGCAAAAAGTGAACCTGGAATTTACCTTTAGATCTAATACTACCATAATTCATATTTCAGAATCTTGCTATTACATAATACATCTTATATTGAGATAATAATAAAATAATAGGCAGTGTTTAAAGTCTTTCTTTCACAAAAATAACATTAAATTGAATTCTGATAATGTATCTATTTAAAATATGTTTTGTTTTATGATACAAATACAAAACAAATGATCATGAAAATGAGATTTGGACACTTAACAGAATAACAATACAAAAACTTCATGAAATATGGAGAGTTGTATTTTGGAATAACAAGATGAGATTGAAACAAAACAAGAAGAGATTGAAACAAAATAAGAAGAGATTAAAACAAAACAAGAAGAGATTGAAACAAAATAAGAAGAGATTGAAACAAAATGAGAAGAGATTGAAACAAAACGAGAAGAGATTGAAACAAAACGAGAAGAGATTGAAACAAAACAAGAAGAGATTGAAACAAAACAAGAAGAGATTGAAACAAAACAAGAAGAGATTGAAATAAAACAAGAAGAGATTGAAACAAAACAAGAAGAGATTGAAACAAAACAAGAGATTGAAACAAAATAAGAAGAGATTAAAACAAAACAAGAAGAGATTGAAACAAAATAAGAAGAGATTGAAACAAAACAAGAAGAGATTGAAACAAAATGAGAAGAGATTGAAACAAAATAAGAAGAGATTGAAACAAAACAAGAAGAAATTGAAACAAAAACAAGAAGAGATTGAAACAAAACAAGAAGAGATTGAAACAAAACAAGAAGTAATTGAAACAAAACAATGGTTGTAAGAACAAATAGGTATCACCGACATGGATTAGGTCTTGAACTTACTGCTAGAAGAAATGATAATAAATCAAAAGTTGAAGCTTTAAATTGGATATTAAGAGATTGTGAACAGCCTAGAAAGAGATCACATGTGATATTTATGGTTGAAATAAGGAACTTTCTTGGTTTGTTGTAAAGAAAAGAGAATAGGGATTAAAGAATCTGGATTAAATTTGAGAAGATTTTGCAGTGAATCAGTAATAGTTGAAAATGATGAAATAAAAGATCCATCAATATTTATGAAGTAGCTTTTAAATAAACAGAGCAAAATTCTCCATACAGTATTGCCACCTGTGCTAAACAGAGTAATCAATGGATGCCAGAAGGCTTGTGCATAAAATCCCTATCTAATGCCTACTCATCCAATATCCCCAGACTAGTTTCTGGCTTGTGGCTGTCGTCAGTGAGGAGCTTTGGATCTGAGAGCACTCCTAAGATCTAGATGCAGTACTCTCAGATCCAAAGCTCCTCACTGACGATGGCCACAAGCCAGAAACTAGTCTGGGGATATTGGATGAGTAGGCATTAGATAGGGATTTTATGCACAAGCCTTCTGGCATCCATTGATTACTCTGTTTAGCACAGGTGGCAATACTGTATGGAGAGTTTTGCTCTGTTTATCAACAATTAATGTGCTAGTATAGGAGATGTGATCATGTGATGCTTAATAGCTTTTAAATATTAAGATGACTAAACAAATTGTGCTAAGGATGTGGTGTGTGTGTGTGTGATATACTATAACAAATGATTAAATCTTACTGCTGGTAGTACTATCTAATTGCCTGATTATTTTCACATCTTTGGAAGAATTTTACCTACATTTTAAATTATAAATAAATGTAATAATTGCAATAATGTTCCATTTTTGAGAAAATATAGTATATGCCTTATTAATTAGAGGGTAAATTCCAGCAAATTAAGGTTAATCAGATGCATGTCGATGAAGGAAAAATTACACTTTTGAGCCATCTGATAAGGAAGATGTCATTCATATTGAACATTGAATTCACAGTTATTAATAATATCTCTTATTAAATGATTTTGTTTATTAAGCTCTATTTTCTCTTGCTATTAAGAATTATATTAAAGAATTATATGTTCTGATCAACTCTCTTAATGTTATGACTATCTTTTGGGACTTATTTATACAATAACTCTTTAAAATAAGAAAAATACCAGATCCATTATTGTGAAAGACTTCATCCAAGAATTCTTCCACTTAACGCACATGTTGCAGCCTAGAGACTATTCTCTCTTTATTATAGGTTTAAATATGCCTTGCAGCAATATCAGATCTTAAGATAATAAATGGGGTCTGATTTAGTTAGGAATCTTTTTAACTAATTAAATTATTAAATAGGTATTTTAAATTATCAAGTGTCTCTTTTTAATCAGTCAGTATAATTATAATTCTTCTCAAATTTGTTATTCATTTATGACTATCACAAATAACTATAGACTGGACATAGCAATTATATTGATTTAATACGGAACTCTCAATGTTAACATCAAACAACATAAACAATAACAGAATGCCTTCTATTTTAGTATTTGCTTCTGATTCCACTGTTGGCTGTGAATTGATTTTGACCCAGGATTACAAGCTGATCTGAAGCAATCTTCAATAATAATTCCAACTCAGAAATGGACGCTTCCCAGGTGTCTATTATTGTTATATCTCAACTTACCTTCAACTAATGGTCTAATCCATATTCCATCTTATTTCAATCGGACTGAGCATTCATCACTACAGACCAATAAATTATGAATAGATAACATATATCCAATCACAGAAACAGGCCAATGGGTAATGATATTCAGTGACACAATTTCTATTATGGAAGAGTATCTATAAATACTCAGTCCAGCTGAATAACTACAATTTACTGTCAAACCTGAATGGTAGCATGCATATTGACTGCTATATGTTTAAAACAGTTCATACTAGAACAGGAATCTGCTAGAACCTAGATCAAACATGAAGTAACCTGTCATAGAACAGCCAGAAGTGCCAACCATACCTACTCACAAGGCAAACTGATGTGCTACAATTGGAAGTGATAAATAAATCTAGAAGGGTACCTGAAGTCTCTTACACTAATAGCTGCTCGGCAATAAATATTATACCAAGTCAATCTCATCAGGCATTGTATATATTGTAAATACGCATTTGCATATTTGCTTAAATTAATAAATATTTAATTAGCATTTTACGAGTTTGCGTTTCTCAAAATCACCCAATAAACATAACGATTATATAAAATTATATGACATTCTTTAAAAAAATATTTGTTAAATATATTTATGAAAATTTTCTCTTTTACATTTTAGATTAAAAAAATGTGCCGATTTAGTTTGCGCTCATTGCCATTTTGAAATCTAAAGACCAGCCAAAACCACCACTGACGCATGCAACTGATGACATAAATATTAAGTAAAAGTACTTTAATTTTATATTTTAGAAATTATAAACTAGTAAAAATAATATGCTTTATTTAATATGGGCATATAGTATAATCTTTTGGTATTTGGAAATTATAAGCTTGGTTTGATCAGACTTCTGCAACTTTTGGATGATACTTTATATGGTCAAGCTATCCTCCCCCCTCCCCGCAAATTCCGGCATCATATTTCAAATATTTTATGAAGGTAAATTAAAAAAAAAAAAAACCCTAATAAAATAAAGCATATTACTTTTACTACCTTATAATTTCTAAAATATAAAATTAAAGTACTTTTATTCAATATTTATGTCATCGGTTGGATGTGTCAGCGGTGAATTTTAGATTTCAAAATGGCCGTAAGCGCAAACTAAATCAGGACCAAAAAAAAAAATAGTTCCGCTGAGACCGAAAGTACTGAGATAATAGATTAAGAATAAATATATTAATCAAAGAAATAGAATCAAAATACATAAATAGAGTTAGTTGAACTCTGATTGTTAATATTAATATTTGTTTTTCATATAACAAATAGGATTTAGTTTTTAAATAATTTTGATATTCCAATATATGGAAGGAAACTATCTGGTGCAAAATATCGCAAATGCAAAAAAGTGGAATATTTAGAACCAAAACGAGTTTTTGCATAAATATCTAAAAACCGATTGTTTACGTTTAAGTTTCATTATCTTTCTCTCTTTGTAAAAATATATATATAGCTTATGATCGTTTTTAGTGATTTAGACATTTTTATTAGCAAATTGCTGTGCATGCTCACAGATATACATGTGTGCACAATAGAGTTCAAGCAGTATATCCAATAGTAATAAGAGCTCTGTCTAATGACATACAGTGCAAACAGAAATTGATCAAGTGCTGAACTGCAAAAATGCAGAAATAATGGTAAAATAAGAAGAACAAAATTAAACTAATGAAAACTTAAATTAGGAATTGTAAAGTTGTTCTGGAAATAAATAAAGATCTCTAGTCAATAATTTATTTGAACTATCCCTAATATGATGTGTGTGAGCAATAAGGTGCTTGATAATGAACTTTACGGAGATCTAAGTGATCTTATATTCAACTAGCAAATTGAACTACTAATTCTCTTATTAATACAGTTATTATTTCAGAATAAATCAACTCTTGAAGTTTTGTTAAACTGTGTGTTTAATTTGCTTATTTAACAACATATATATTCAGCTGCCAATTGGCCCTGAATATATTACTAAAAGTAATATTTAGAATTTATAGTTAAACATGTAATGAAATGTAGATTAATATCATGTTTTTAAAGATGTTATTAATTTATGTTTTCAGAAAAAGGGCACCAAACTAGGTTATTGTACAAGCAGCAAAATTCATAGGGATCACACAGTTTAGAAATATGTAAACACATCAACTAAATATTAGTTAATATATATTAATAGGTATTTAAGAATCAAAGGTTCCACTGCTATTCATACACTTAACATTAGGATCCATGCCAGATTTTGACCAAAAATCATAATAAAATTGCTATGTCCAAACATGACTATATGAGTGAAGGTATAAGTCAAATCCAAGATAATATCATGAGTGTAAGGTCATAAGCACATCAAAGTAAATTCTACTGAATTGACGAAACAGTAAGTGAGTGCAGAAGTATGGATGTTCAGTAAATTAAATGCTTTTTGAAGATTTGTAAACTGAGCACTGATTATATATGTGTGCGGGAGTGATGATCTGGACCAACTGATGAATGCTCATTCAGCCTAAAATATGTATATTGGAGATTATTTACCTTTTTCATATGTATGTAGTCATGTGTATTGGTTGTATGAGATCAATTGGATAGCTAAAGGGAGCATAAAAGTCTGGATTCAAATTCCCTATAATTATATCTAATCTCCAGGGATATAAAGTATACCTGTGTTTAAAAATTATAGATTTAGTACATTGAGTATAAATATGACAGTAAAAGATAAGATTTATATTCCACTAAGTCTGAGGGCACTCACTAAATCTTTAATGGATTGTTATAATAAACACTTTAACTAAGTTACAGAATAAGTCATAAGTTGTACATAAAATAAATGGAAGTTAAAATGACTTTTACATGGTCATTTAGTCATGTTTTCACAGCTGTGGGGGCTAGAGTTGCCATTACTGACAGACATAGTTCCAGACAAATGCATTTGGAATTTCTCACTTAGAGTTTTTATCTCCTTGGAGCCTGTTGTTTCTCTAGAATTGGAAAACATGGATCAAGTCTCATTAACATGATCACACATTAACATTTATTTACCATATATGGATGTTTTACACATTAGTAGATAATTGATATGATTCTTAGTCATCACTTTTACAACAGGTAAATGTATATATATATATATATTATAACGTTTTCCATTTTGCTAGGCCTCTACACGCTAATATAAACTGTGCGCGAGTTGATCAAGCTATGTCAAAAAGAAGACAGTTGTATTTCGATTTCTATTAACATGGCTATATTTCCTGATCAACTTGGCCTATTAATAATTGAGAATTATGCTATTGACGAAATCAGCTTTTAATTTATTCAATATGGGTGCCAGGTCCTTTTATTCTAAAGAGACCGCTGAAATCTGTCGCCAGCACGTCTCGCAAATAAAAAAGAAAATACTTTTAAACTAATCGGTATTGCATCATACCGTAACAAGAATTATTTTTTTAAAATATTATTATTCCTGGAATTTATTAAACACATTGGAAAAGGTAAATTATATATTTAAACATCACTAAAATAATATTAATAACGCACAAATGAAAATTGGTATTAGAAATATTTTTTTATTCTAATAGATTAAAAAATAAAATTTGAAAGGCAATTATTTATCAAATAAATTGGAGAGAACACATTTAATTCAGATGTGAAATATTAATAAAAAATAATAACAGTTAAACAATTAAAAAGTTCTTGATTAAATAAGAGTCTCTTGATCAATTAAATTAAAGTCACTATCGGGATCCTTTTATATGTATATTTTTAAGAATTGTTTGCGAACGCTTAAATTTGTCACAATCAGGATAATGAAGCATAACTTACCGGTAAGTTTTAGTGAATTCATGATGTTTGTAGATAACTATGCATAGTTTTTTGGGGTTAAAATGAGCTCACGACCTTTGATTATTAGTTGATCTTGTGGTCCATTCTCCTAGTCGGTTACAAAAGCTTATCTGGTATACATCTTCAGGCACGATGTCTTCAGAAGCTCTGGTTCACTCCGACATGCTGAATTACTTCAGCGTAGAGTGATCTTGGATATATTATTGTTATCCAAGACCAACTAGAGAAACCAACAAACAAGACGTTCTTCAAACCGACCTCTGCCTTTTATACTAGAGGCCCAGTTTTCCGACTTCTGCGCATATCTTTTGTTTGTCAAAATATACATTGATAATCTTATATATTCTTTATAAAATTTATGTAACAAAGTCTTTATTTTTTTCAGAATAATTCTGCCATCTTTAATTAGTTGAAGTATTTTTACTTTCTCTTATCTAGATTGGTAATTTATGTCTTTTGTTCTCTCCAATTCTACTTTTATTTCTAATTACATTTAAAAAAAATATGAAGAATAATTTAACTTTCATTGTACGTTATTTTTTTTTAAAAAAAAAATTAGTCAAAAAAAAATCTAAATTTACTTTTATTTTTTAGCTTTTACCAAATGCCAATATATTTGCAACGTATATAAATAAACGTTACAATATATATATATGGGTGAACCTTTACAAAATTCCTAATATTTCATTTACATATTTTATCTCTATACACATGAATATATGAATATGTATAAACATCCCCACAATAGTGACACCTAGTACAAGATTTAATAATCAATAGATGCCAAATGATCATGCATCATAACCCCTATCTGTGCTTTTCCATCCAATATCCCCAGACTAGTTTTGGGCTTATGGTTTTCATCAATGAGAAGCCTTGGATCTGGGAGCAATGCATCTGGGTTTTTAGATCTAATGCAGCTTTTCTCCAGTAACTATCTTTTAACTTATCCCTTAACTATAAAGCTAATCAGCCCAAACTGAAAAATCTACTAACATCTTCAATTCAAGATAATTTGCCTGCATAATCATGCAGATCTGAAAACAGTTCAGTATCTATATATTCTGGTGTTCTTAGATTTTTAATAACTATAGTCACTGTATCCTTTGGCTAGAATTGGTATTATAACCCTAAAATATCACATGATCACCTTTTCTTTATGTGTACAGAAGTTGTTAAAGCAATACCAAAATTTTTTCTTGCAATAGTGCCATCTAGTAAAAGTTTTAGTAATCAATAGATGCTAAATGATTGTGTCCAACATAAAAAAAGGTGATTATGTGATATTTTAACGGTTTAATAACAATCCTAGCCAAATAATAGAAGTGACTATCATTATTAAAAAACCAATGACATCAAAAATATATAGATACTAAACTATTTTCATATCTCTATGACTATGTAAGTAAATTAGCATGGATTGGAAACAGTATGTTTTTCAATTTGGGCTGATTGCTTTATAATTAAGGAAAAAGGTAAAAGATGGGTGTTGGAGAAGGTCTGAAGCTCTCAATGTCTCCATATTAATTTGGATTTTCATCTGTGAAATGGCAAAACAATCCATAAGGATTATGATACTGAACCACCTTATATCTACTAAATTCAAAAGCTTGCACTAGATGGCACTGTTAAGGGACATAAGCTGTTTTAACAACTTGTGTATAAGCAGAAAGAAAGAAGATCATATGCTGTTTTAATAATTGAATATCATTAACATATTACATTATGTATTTATGGATACCTTAGTACAATTGTCTAAAAATACCCTTTATTATGTACATATAGGTATTGTGTACATACTTAAAATATTGTGCTTCATTTCTTCCTCTCAATCCAGAACAAACAGTCTCACATACAAAATCTTGACAACTGAATAATTTTTTAGCACTTGGTAATTTTGCTAGTGGCTGGTATCATTCTAGGAATATGGAATTTGTTCGACTTTGTTACAGTCTAGTTCACCCAATTGGTCTGCTATTTTTATAACTCTATAAGTTGTGCCATTTATAAGAAAATAGTTCTCAGTATACTTGTTATATAGTAATCAGATAGGATTGAACTCATCTGTGCTCACCTGTGAGTAGATGCCATTTTTCTGACCAACTATTTTCTAATTAAGCAATCGTTTGATAGTGGTATTTCTATCCATTCAAAATTCATTTATCTCCAGCACTCACATGGATCTTAAATTGTTGAACTGCACCAATCTTCTAGGTTCATATGTGAATCTGTAATGGATGAATCAGATGTAAGCTAATATTCCTGGTGACAAGCTGGGCTAGCATAGTTTTAGTTTCTACTAAAATGATTTCCCAGTAAATGAGTGGGAGAAATGATCACAGTAAGCGAATCAAATACTTTAATGAAACAAATGCCTGATTACGCATTCAGTAGACTGAATAAAAGCCAAACAATATGAGCTAGCGATTCTGTTACATTTTGATATGTATGGTGCATTAAGTAAACCCTTAATAGATAGTTAAACTAATACTTTCATTTTAATTATTTATAGGATAAGCCATAATCCTTTCACAAAGCAAACTAAAGGAGGATGACTTTTACATAGTTATTTAACTAGGGCTTGGAACTGTCAACATAAGTCCAGAAAAAGACATTTCAAGCTCTCACTGCTCCATGAACGCGAGTTTACAATCTTTTACTACATACGGTTGTTTTACAAACTAAGGGATAATTAATATGTACTAACGATTCTTTTACGATTAATCATCACTTGCAGAATAATTAAATATGATGCTATTTAATTATATATAATTATTTTATACACGTTATGTGAGCGCGTTTATGTAATTCCTAACATATAATTAAAGGGGGCTTGAACCTAGATTTTCGAGTTCTTTTCAATCATTTACTCTATCTCAAGTCTTGGTTTCAATCCCCTTTAATTACATCTCGCTTAAGTATATATACTATACTTGTACTTAAGTATTACATAATTCGCAATACTTTATTTATATGCTTTATTGCCATATACGTATAGGTGTGAATACATAGTATTCACACATTATCCTATGTGCGTACGGACACTGAATTCAACCGTTTAATAATTTACACTATGTACATACAGATATTACAAAAACATATCAATTAAATACTGTATTTATGTGAACAGCGGTAATAAAAATAATGTTCTCTGAATCCTTATTTGAAAACAATAAACATTTTTAAAACAACTTTGTTATAGTTCAAGGTTTTATTACTACTGACCTAATTAAGTTAGGATATACTTATATCCTTAATCAATTCCGGTGGTATTAAAAAAATCGCTCTTTATGTAATTAAATATATCCTTTACAAACACACAACTAGAAGATTTTTAAAAAGAGAGAGAAAAGCTCTTAATTATACTAAAGGAAAAAAACCTTTATGTAGGTCAATAACGCGAATATTTTTTTCAGGCAATTAATATCCGGTTTCACTGCGGATAAAATTGAAAATATAGGTGAAAGCCACTAAGTTTCAATAAACAAACTAATAATTTGCGCTTTACAAATATCTACGCAAATAACTGCTTTTATATACATGTATATATATTTTCAATACGATGACCACATCTCCGGTTAATCATACCGCATCTTCGGGTGTTAAATTACTTTCCGGATTGAGCTAAATTTTAAGCGTTAAAACAAATGGAAATAAAATTTAGGCCGTAATGCAAAGGGATCGAATATTATCCGCCACTTACACTCTTTTAACGCGTACGCATGTAATATCTCACAAATAATCGTAAAAGCAATTTTAAAAATAGCTGATGAAGAAGAAGACCCTTAATTATAAGAATATCTATAAGAAAAATTCCTATTACCGAAAACAGAACAAAACAGAAAAACTCGAAAGTTTAAGATTTAAACGCAATATAAAATATTTTCTCTAATACATAATTGTTATAGAAAATACATTTTAAATTTCATGAAATTATAATAAAAATAAAACAAATATAAAAAAACAACAAAAATTACTGGCGGAATATTTTTCATTAATATAATTATTATTAGAAGTAATTTAATTTTTAATAACAAAAGGTCATTTTAAAATAAATAAGGACTAAATAGAGATTATTTTTCTATTCATAACAACCACATAAAAAAGGCATATGGGTTTATTGCTCGGGAATTCAAAAGAAAATTCGAACGACAAAACTGCGAAAGCCAGAATCGATCCTAGGACCAATCGATCCCAAGTTGGACGCTCTATCAAACTGCACCAAAATTTGCAGGGTTTTGTATTCAGATATACAGTGAAAGATTGATGCATATATAATTTTATTTTTTATTAATAATATATAGGGTATATGAGCAGAGACTTTCACACGACCCACCACTCTCCACTCTATCTAATAACACTGATACACTTAAACACATATATGTTGAAAAGATAAATAATCACCAATATACCTTTTTCATGCTAAACCAGCAATCATCATATGGGCCAGATTATCATCTCCACACATATATACTATAAGTGCTCAGCTATATATATATATTAAGATAGACAATCCTCATACTTTAATGGACAGGCTCTCCAACAGTCCATCCAATTAAAAATCTGATGATGGAATGCTCAAAGGCCACCCTGAGGCCGAAATTCTTGTCACACCCATGTTAACCTAAAGTCAATCTGAACCCCACATGTACAGGACATAATCCATTTAATTATTTTGGTCTCCGAATTAAGTTCAATGTGAATGTGGTCGATTAACACGCACACACACACACATATATAAAGGATCTGCTTCTACATTATAACATCAACTCTTTTAATAACTAACAAAAGAGAAAAACTTTCGCGACAATATTAAAGGTTGAGAAGAAAGTGAATGTTAATATTTTAAAGTAACAATTTCCGAAATTGTTATATAGATACAGATTAAAATCTAGTATGTAATAAATAGGCAATTTAATGAATTCAAATTTTTTAAATTTTTGGCTTAAATAAAAATAACATTCCTTCTGTAATAAAGAAGCGGCATTTCTTAAATTAGTCGGCTAATATACTACTGTTTCCCAATTATTTATTACCTTATAATAAAATGCTCTAACTAACAACCTACTTTAAAAGTCTTCTACGAAATGCCTATTTTTAGAAAGCATAAATAAAATACATAGGATAATTGTAAGTTTTTGTTACTTTTAGTTTTAAAGTCTAGACAAGGAAAAAAACATCACTTTTTATAAAAAATAATCATTATTAAAAACATTTTTGATCCAGACATAAAAGGCAACTTTTAAAAAGAGCAATTAATAAATAACATTAAATTATGAAGATTGTCTATCTTAATATATATCTGAGCACTTGTAGTATATATGTGTGGGAGATGATAATCTGGACCAACTGATGATTGCTGGTTTAGCATGAAATACGTGTATTGGTGATTATTTATCTTTTCAGCATATATGTGCTTGAGTGCATCAGTGTTATTAGATAGTGTGGAGAGTGGTGGGTCATGTGAAAGTCTGTGCTCATATACCCTATATATTAAATAACAAAGTTATATATACAACATTTGATTGCATTATCTTTAACGACCGCAATCTCTCACACACAGACAAATAAGCTTTCACACAATTTCTTATACTGAAAATATATAAACTATTGTAGAGTTATAATTATTTATTAATAACTGAAATACAGGCTTATTATATATCTGTATCAATATATGTAATATATAGGGTATATGAGCACAGACTTTCACACGACCCACCACTCTCCACTCTATCTCATAACAGCGCACAGGAAGTATATGTAAATACTTTTAAGATAAGTTTTAACCTGTATCAAATGTGCCTTGAAATTTATAATAGTCAAGCATTATAAAAGGCGCTATTTTGTGACGTGGTTTGAAAGGTCCCTCTATCGGCAAAATAAAGATATTGCTTGACTATTATAAATTTCAAGGCGCATTTGATACAAGTTAAAGCCTGTCTTAAAAATAGTTACAATTTCTTAGTAAATTGAAACAATTTTTTTTTACTAATTTTACAATGCAGCACTAAATTAAAAAAATTATTGGATAAAATTTTATGTTAAGAGGTTGACATAGCAAATTATTACTGATTATGAAATAGATGTCATGATTTGGTCAGAGAATCCTACATTCAAGATACCCTATCCCTATGTACAAACCAAAACATAAACATTTTAAAACAACATTTATTTTATCAAGGAAAAAATTTCATCATAAAATTTCATTAATGAAAGTAATAAAATGTATTTATTTGTTTTTATTGTTTTTTTTCTTTCGTCTGTATTTGTAATTTGAATTTACAAACGTTCTTCTTTCTTGCTTGCTCTTAGCATTAGATTAAAAAAAAAGAAACCACATAATGATTAATATTTCTATAGTGTAATTTTCACTACACCACTCTTATGCAAGCTAGGAATTATTTTTAGCCACTTTTAACACCTTGTGGAGGGGTGTAATCATAAACATATGATCAAAAAATGTGAAAAAGATGTATAATCCCCAAGATTCATATTTTGTCCTGAACCAGCACTCATTAGTTGGCCTGGATCCCAATCTCTTACATACATCTTTATTATCGTCCACTTATCAATTAAATCTGTAGTAATTGGCCAACTGATGAGTGTGGTTCAGCATAAAATGTACATCTTGGGGATCATACATCATTTTTATCTGTCTTTGGTCATATGTTTTGATTACATCCCTTCACAAATTGTTGAAAGCAGATAGAAAACAGTCCATACTTTGCATGTGAAAGATGCAGTGAAAATTACATTACAGAAATAATATTCATCGAATGGATAATCTCCAATCTAATGAGTGATTAATAAAAATGTATTAACATACTTCCATCAAGTGGGTTGTGTCAAAGTTGTGAGGGCAGTAAGTTTGACACATATCAATTAAATTATAGTAATTAGTTATCTATATATACTGAATAATAATAAAGATATGTGTAAGAGATTATGTTCTGAGTCAACTGATGAGTGCTGGTTCAGCATCAAATATGCACCTTGGGGACTATACATCTTTTTCACATGCCTTTCATCACATGTTTTTAGTTACAATCCTCCACAAGGTGTTAAAAATGGATAAAAACCAGTTCCTATCTTGCATGAGAGTGGTATAGTGAAAATTATTCTACAGAAAAATTATTCATTAAGTTTGTTCATCTGCATAACAAAGTACTTCCTTTCTTTTGTATAGCATTAAGTTATAAAGAAGAAAGAAACCACTTCGTTAACCAGATGAACAAACATTTGCAAATTTGAATTGATTATTTTTAATATAAATAAATCAATGACATTTAATTCAAGGCAATCAAAAAATACATATAATAATCTGGATTTAAAAGTGACTATAGCACCAAAGATCACACCTAAATATTATTGAATTTAAAGAGCCAATGAGTATGAGTTACCATTTTCTAGTGGATTTGTAATCAAAGAACATTTTTCTCTAGAATCATTTCTATTATGATTAAAATTTTGGAATGTCAAGATAAAAATCAACTTCGAAAAAATAATGATCAAAATGAAAAAGTCATGCTTAGATTGCATAGCAGACATTAAGATCACTATTGAATGGATATATGGTGAGGCATTGATATGGATATATAATGAAGTGTTTGATATGATTATATAATGAAGTGTTTGATATGATTATATAATGAAATGTTGATATGAGTATATGATGAAGGGTTGATATGAGCATATGATGAAGTGTTGATATGGATATATGATGGGAGTGTTGATATGGGTATATGACGAAGTATTGATATAGGTATATAATGAAGTGTTGAGATGGGTATATGATAAAGTGTTGATATTGGTATATAATAAAGTGTTGATTTGGGTATATGATGAAGTGTTGATTTGGGTATATGATAAAGTGTTGATATGGGTATATGATGAAGTGATGATATGGGTAGTTGATGAAGTGTTGATCTGGGTAAATGATGGAAGTGTTGATATGGGTATATAATGAAGTATTGATATAGGTATATGATGAAGTATTGACATGGGTATATTGATAAAGTGTTGATATAGGTATATGATGAAGTGTTGATATGGGTATATGATAAACTGTTGATATAGGTATATGATGAACTGTTGATATGGATATATGATGAAGTGTTGATATCAGTATATGATGAAGTGTTGATATGGGTATATGATAAAGTGTTGATATGGGCATATGAAGTCTTTGATATGGATATATGATGAAGTATTGATATGGGGTGTACAGTGAAGTGATTTCATTTTTTATTGTTTGGCAGTTTAATGAAAAATATTTTAGGGTCTAAAATAGAGTTATGGAAATAAGAAAATTAAATGGAGATTATTTATTTAATTTTTGTAGCAATGTGGTTGTTTTTATGTGTGAGAAATATTACAAGATGTATCAGATGAAAACAAGAAAGTAAGTGAAAAGATAAATACTAAAATGACAAAAGTTATGTTTGGTGGCTATTTTCAAAAAAAAAAAAAAATAAGACTGGTAATAAAAAGTGTCTAGGGATATATTATTATAAACTTGTGATCATTTATTAAACACATAGGTAGTATGTAACTACTTTAGAAAAAGATGTTAACCATTATCACATGTGGCTTGAATGTTTGTAATAGCCAAACAATGTCTTTTTTCAACTATAGAGGGACCTCTCAAATCTCGATATGAAATAGGGACTTTATTAGAAAATAGGAGACTTAAAAGTGAAGAGACTCAGACAGCAATTTTATAAGGAAAATTGTGGACTTGAAAAGTGAAGAGACAAACAGCTTCATGCTCTCAAATCAAGATGCTTCAAATTGACCATATAAGTGGATATTTATATTAAAGATGACCATTCTTATCTTTATAAAGATGCTATCTTGTGTTGAGGTTTGAGAGATCCCTCTATAGTCAAAAAAAAGACATCATTCAAGTATTACACATATGATAGAGGTTAAAGTCTTTCTTTAAATATATTATTAATATAAATCAAAATATAATATAAAAACTTAATAAAATTATGTTTTGATAAGTTTTTAATAAATATATTTCATTAGTGCTTAATTATGGATGTGAAACTTGGACAAAGTATAGAAATAATAAGAAGATTGCAGGCTATATATTGGTGGGAAAACAAGTATCATTGCAATCATTGAAAAAATTAAGATTTGAAATTGAATTAATCTGTATATGCTGCTGGAAAATATAAAAATAGATGGGTGATTGAAATTTTAAAGCCATTCACGAAATTATAAGACAGTGAGAAAGAAATAACATGTGATAGATGGATGAAATAAAAAGACATATAGATTAATGTGAAAAAGAGAATCTGGATAAAACTCAAGGAGATCATCTTATATAATATTTAAATTATTAATCAAAATATTAACCTCTTTATCCTATTTTAAAGCCATCTACTGTAAACCTGAGTAATTGATGAACACCAGATGCTGTAGTGTTATAATATCCCAAAACCCAGATCACTTCTAGTGAGAACTAGAATTCAAAGCAAGAACTGATACATCTATGCATCTAGCAGTCATCTCAAGCTAATAACCATAAATTTTAAAAAAATCCAAAGATTTTGAATCCAAGCTAATGCAGTTGCATAATAATATAAATTTGACTCCATGTCAGTTTCAAAATATTTTTGAAATCTTAGTTTTGAATCTCTGTAGGTCTTCTACCTTTTGTCTAAGAAGGTTAATGCCAACACTAATATTAGTAGTAACCTTTTTAGTCACAGGTCTCCAAAATGTGTAGAAATTGTGCTGGAGATAAATATATATAATTATCTATAGTAGTGGTTTGGCTTGGTTGAATACTTAAGGGTTTTTTTTCTGATTATTATCTTGGATAATATAAAAGAGGTGTATTAATTCCAGTTTGAATATTTGTCCTCATTACCAAAAGCAAAAGGCAGAAACTAAACTAAGGATGTGGATATTATATACTACATCATCTAGTTTCATTACTCAAGTATATACAAGATGGCTCTAGAGAAAGTTGAAGAGCTCTAAATACAGACAATAATAAGTTATCCCTATCAACTCACCACCATGAAACATAAAGAATATTAAAAAGGTGGTTTAAAATGACCAATCCCACTCAATTTGGATAGACCACTGTATCTACTGAAACATTAATTTAAATCATAGAAGCAGTTACAAAAACAATTATATTAATGTCCTAATGCTGATAACAGTATGCCAATAGTTTTTCTAAATATAATTACACTTACTCTGTGAGTTTTGCTTCATGAGGACCCTTCTAAAAGTAAGAAATAATCAAAGTTATCAAGTATTAAAATTAAGTGCTTTAAGTGAAAATTTTCCTGAAGTAAAATAATGTTTAATTAAGCAAATAAGTAACTTTCTTTAAAGATAGCAGAGTAAATGAAGAGGTTATATCATATTACAAAATCTAGTTTTATATCTTCTACTTTTGGAATCATTAGATATATCATCAGTAGGCTAATAATATTAACAATGATAAAAGGACTAAGCACTTCTTACAGTACTGCCACAAAGTGCAAGCCAGAGTAATCAATGGATACAGAAAGGTTTGTGCATAAAATGCCTATGTAGTATCTATTCATCCAGCACCCCCAGCCTACTTTCTAGCTTGTGGCTTTCATCAAGGAGCCTTGGATTTGAGAGCACTGCACCTAGATCTTAGGATCCAATGCAAGCCTCTAGCAGCCACCTTTTACCTATTTAGTTAACTAATAAAAGCCTCAAGATAGAAACTAGTCTGGGGATGTTAGATGAGTAGGTACTAGATAGGGATTTTATGCACAACTCTTTCTGCATCCATTGATTACAAAGGCTTGCACTTGGTGGCAGTACTGTATGGAGAGTTTGGGTACTCTTACTAACAGCATGTACAAGCATATGAAATGGTAATCATGTAATATTAAAAATGTTTTTTATAATTGTATTTGTGTCTACTTTACCCACACTTGTCCTCCTGTGTTATATTTATAATAAAACAATGTTAATGATTCTATTACTTTGGAGTTCATAAGAAGTTTGAATGACAGAATTGTAAGTTCCAGAATCAATCCCGGGACTTCCCAATTCCAAACCAACTGTGCTAAACCACATAAAGGTTATTCTTATGTAGATCTAATAAAGAAAGCTTTTATTTCTCATCGAATAGCATTACTGAATCAACTTTTTTATTGATGACTCTAATGCATTATTATTAGGAATAATAAATATACCTAAAAATATTGGCAATAATGGTGTTGACTCTATGAATTCAAATAATCTGTGACTTTTAACAACTGTCATGTGTCACTATCACAAACATATTATCTAGTTGGAAAAAATAATAAACACTTAGCTATATGCACACTCAACACAATATCTTATGAATTATAATACAGATAGAAGTGAAAATAAAATAGAAGTGAATATTAACTAAGCATGCAATTATGGATGCAGTTTGATGGACTGAACGATTATTATGACAATGGTATTAAAAGTATTATTTTATGAATACATTAATTAAATGGTTTTATATATGGACTATTTCCATCCTTAATATGAGTATTGAATGGGTTTAGAAAAATTTAACTTTATTTAAATATTCCAATATATTAAATTGTTAGTAATAGCACATCAAACAGGTTAGCATATGCACCATGTTTTGAGAGGTATTAGTCTCCCCATTCCTTTAGGTGTTGCAGCCTGACAAGTGATGAGTATGGGAATCTAATATGAACCATTAGATTTTTGGCAGAATGGCTCTGTTGGTTAGAGGATTAGTTTAAAAATTTCATACACAAGAATCTAAGGGTCCAGGTTCAATTCCTATGCCAATACTGTCACTAGTCAGGCCAGCAACACCTGAAAAAGAG
This sequence comes from Epiperipatus broadwayi, assembly GCA_028023455.1. NCBI lineage: Eukaryota > Metazoa > Onychophora > Udeonychophora > Euonychophora > Peripatidae > Epiperipatus > Epiperipatus broadwayi. The sequence goes on from JAQFVV010000017.1 coordinate 7,398,781, forward strand.
GGGAGAATAATACCTCTCAAGACATTGTGCATATATTAATCTGTGTGTGGTTACTAACAGTTGAATGTATTCAGAATATTCCAAATATATTCAATTGTTAGTAATAGCACATCAAACAGGTTAGCATATGCACCATGTTTTGAAAGGTACCTGAAAAAGAGGGGAGAATAATACCTCTCAAGACATTGTGCATATATTAACCTGTGTGTGGTTACTAACAGTTGAATGTATTTGGAATATTCAAATAAAGTTAAATTTTTCTAAAGATATTCACTACTCATATTAGATGATGGAAATAATCCAATACATATATACAACTAAAACATTATCATCACAAACCTTCAGAAAAATACAAATTAATTAGATATTTAAAGCTCATTGTATATAAACAATTGTTATTTATGCTAATAACATCTGCTAATTGGTAAAACAACTATTTTGCATGTTAAATTTTGTCATATGATCTTTATACTTGGATGAATAATAAAATATAACAAAGAGAAAAATTCGCTAATAAACACCGACATTTGTTGGTGGTTTAAAGCAATACTAACCATTTACTAATCATCCTAATTCAACTTTAAATTATTACCTTTTCTGAGCTATTGTATGAAATGACTGTTAATGAACACATACACAGAAAATATAGATTTTTTAAATATTCAGCTTTATCGCTGCCTAACATGCTTTCGATATATCATGTATATATATTCATAGCTTATAGCAATATAACTCAAGAATTTTTGATATTAGAGTATATGTAGTGATTAATAATCTATTCAAAAATCTTAAAATTTATTTAAATAGCAGACTTCTTCGATAGAGGGATACTTGTATCTTTTCTATTGTTTGAAAAGTTGTCACTTGTTATTACCCAGGCTTCTTTTATTGTTCAGAAACATTACCAAATTCACCATTTCCTTTATTTTGCTGTAATATCTTATATAAATGCAAATTTATTCACTACTTTGAACATGTTTAGCAAAAATCTTTTATTGTATCTATATCCATACACAATCTTACATTTCAACTGTTCTGCAGTCTTCTTCAGAACCAATTTTATTTTAAATTTTTGTAAAAATTCAAAGTAAAGTTGGCTCTAAAGTAGACTGCAGGACAGTCAAAATGTAAGATTGTGTATAAAAAAATTTAAAGTAAAATTGGCTCTGAAGAAGATTGCAGAACAGTCAAAATGAAAGATTGTGTATGCATATAGATAGATATTACTTTAAAAAAAATTTAAGTAAAATTGGCTCTGAAGACTGCAGGACAGTCAAAACATAAGATTGTGAATGTATATTTTTTACTTTAAAAAAAAAATAAATGAAATTGGCTCTGAAGAAGACTGCAGAAAAATCAAGACATAAGATTGTATATGCATATAGATACAACAAAAGGTTTGACTAAAAAGTGTTCAAAGTAGTAGATAAATTGCATTTCTTTGATTTTCCACTTTCTGTTCTCTCCATATATATAATTTTTGCTTTTAATAACTCAAATTTATGGCTAGTTTTTGTTCATGGTTGGGGAACATTGATGAATATTTTTTATTTTTAAGGACTCTGTTGAATAAACACATGTTAATACTGTGAATAGCTAATTAATCACTACTAATATATTAATATCAAGAATGCTTGAGTCATATTACTATGAGCCTATAAATATAATATATATGCCATAATGAAAGCATTATAGGCAGTAACAAAGTTGAATATTTAAAAATCTACCTGTATGTGTTCATTAACAGTCGTTTATTAATCATCCAATTGAATCCATGGATGACAGTCTTATATATAATAATTATATTACTAAGAATAAGAGATATTTAGATTTTATTTTAAATAATGATACTAAAATATATTTGGCTTATTGATTTAAATGTAAATAGAAATATTTAATTTGATAACAAACAAAATAGATTTTTGTAATCTTAATAATGGAAAGGTCACAGGTTATGGATGAAGTTTTAAAATAAGGTGGGCATACATTACTTTTAAAACTATTGAACTATTTTAGGAATAGTTGAGCCACTTGAATTTAAAAATATATCAGGTGTTAAAATTTATAAAAATATGGGGGATAGAGAAAATCTAGCATTAATATGGAGGTGGTTGTTGTCCATTTTATTAAAAGTACTTTCAGGCATTGTTTAAATAGAGTAGTTTGTCATAGATATGCAGATCCAGAGGTTTAGGGTAAAGTGGTTTTTGTTACCAGTCAAATTTGAAAGAAGTGTCATGAGAAAAATTGTGATCTATATATTTTTTACTGTTTTGGTTAATGGTGGAAAAAGGTATATAGTTTTATTGTCTGGAAGTTCATAAGAAATTCGAGCACCAAATCTGTGAGTGCCAGAATTGATCATAGGACTACCCAATTCCAAATCAGCTGCTCTACCAACTGCACCAAAGCATGCAGGAGTAAATAGATATATCACTTCATTGCTCAGGAGTACATAAGAAGTTCAAGTATCAAACCTGTGAGTACCAGAACCGATCGTGGAACCTCCCGATCTTAAGTCAGATCTATATCAACTGTGCCAAACCACACAGGCCTGGTTAATCAAGAAAATGTGCTACAATCAGTGTTTAATAATAATTGGGAAATTTTATTGATATTATACAGTTGTTAGATGGCCCTATGAGAGGAAGCTTATTATATAACATGTAGTAGAAATTTGAGACATTTGAAATAAAATTATTTTTGATTTGCACTACTTCTATCCCCACTCCAATTTTTATGATAGTGTTCTTATCTTTAAAACAACTTATAGGTAATTTCATAAAGCAAGCATCAAGATGCAATATAAATCTAATTAACAGGTTTTTAATTTGGAATTTTAAAAAAGCCCAAAACTTCATCTAATGGTTGTGCTATTTTTGCCAGTTCTAAAGTATAAACTACTGAATGTTTATAATTCTTAGATGCTGTCTATGAATAATTCGGGGGGGAGGGGGTAATGTTAAAAGAACTCACTGTTTTAAAGTCAATGATTATTATCAGAGAGAATGTGGATAATTAAATAGTGTGGTTGCTTTTTGAATATAAAACTAAGCTTGGACATTGGGATCCAATGGCAGTTATTTTGCAAAATGTATTACATGGGGATGGGACATAAACTTTCTATTGACATGCATAGCATAATGGCATTGAAAAATACAAAGGCAAGATCGTAAGTTGAATTGGTATGTTTTCTGCTTACGAGGCTACAATTATAAAAAGCAATAGATAATTTGAAAAATTATGATGAACTTACGTATAGTTTTCGTAGCAGAAGCAACAGAAATTTATCTCAAAGACAGACTAAAGAATAGCAATACTGGTTGCTTTCATTGGAAGTTGTAGTTTAGAATAGATTCAATTACAATTAAATGACATAATGAAGTCTTTAAAAAAATTGCTATATTACTAGTTAGAAAACATCAATCATCAATAAGTAGATGTCAGAAAAGCAAAAATTAACACAATATTTGTGGTTATATTGTACTTCATGAAATGGTCTATATAATCACTACAATCTCTAACTTTTTGTTCTTTTTAATCACTTCTTTTCCTTTTATTTAAGATGACTAATTCATTTAGAAATCATAGCTAATGGTTAGACGATGACAATAATATAAGAATTATTAAACCACTAAACATCACATGATCACCATTTCTTATGTTTGCTCAAGCTGTTAAAAACAGACACAAAACTCTCCATACAGCAATGCCGCTAAGTGCAAGCAGAATAATCAATAGATGCAAGAAGATCTGTGCATAAAATCTCTATCTAGTGCCTATTCATACAATATCCCCAGACTAGTTTCTAACTTATGGCTTTCATCAGTATGGAGCATTAGATCTGAGAGTTTTGTACTTAGAACTTAGGATCTAATGCAATCCTCTAGTCGGTTTTAACAGCTTGAGCAAGCATAAGAAATAGTTATCATGTGATGTTAGTGGATTAATACCAATCCTTCCCAACAGGATAATAGTGACTACGGTTATTAAAGAACTAAAGACACTAAAATGTATAGATATTAAACTGAGTTCAAATCTATATGACTATATAAGTGAAGAGCTTGGATTAAAAATACTATTGTGCTTTCAGTTTTAGACTCATAGCTTTATAGTTAACTAAAAAGGTAAAAAGGTGGTTGCCAGAGGGTTCAATTAGATCCTAAGATCTAGGTGCCATGCTCTCAGATCCAAGGTTCTTCACAGAAGAAAGTTACAAGATAGAAACCAGTCTGGGAATATTGGATGAGTAGGCACTACATAAGTATTTTGATGCACAAACCTTCTTGCATCCATTGATTATTAAAGCTTGCACTGGGTGGCATTGTTATATGAAGAGAATTGCTTGTGTTGAAACTTGTTTCCATTAACTGTTTTCATATTTATATATATTTATGTAATTTTTATTGAATGTCAGTTTAAAGATCAGAATTTTGAATTTGACACAAAGCCTGAGGAAATGGAAGATTCTGAAATTATATCTCTGTACTTTTATATCTCAGTTAAATTTGTTAATTGTTAACTGGAATAAGAGTTTGGTGATATTATATAAAATTCATTATATATACACAGAAGCAAAACTCTCCATACAGTATTGCCACTCAGTGCAAGCCAGAGTAATCAATGGATGCCAGAAGGTTTGTGCATAAAATCCCCATCTAGTTCCTACTCATCCAATATCCCCAGACTAGTTTCTGGCTTGTGGCCTTCGTCAGTGAGAAGTGGTGATCATGTGATGCTTGATCATTACATCTACCTAAACAAGATGTTTTAAATTGTGCTTTTTGTAAAAAAGTGAAGCTTAGTATTATTAGAAAAGGACTAGTATCCTTCCTGCACAGAAATCATGGACTATGTAAATTTGAAGCCGACCACAAAAAGTACCTCACAAATTATATTAAAGAACTGGAAGATGTTGGATTTTCACACAACATTATCTACAAAAAGATTAGGCAATTTCAAACTAAGCTACAAACTGACACAATGAGAAACAATAAACCAAGAATGCTGCTACCTTGCATACCATCAATTGCTAGGAAATATTATAAAAGATTTGCTGAGTCCTTTGAATTAGGATTCCACACCTCACCTTCAACAAACAGAATGATAAAGAATACCAAAGACAAAATACTTTCTGATCAAATAGCCCCAGCAGTTTACAAAATTTCATGCCCAACCAATGGATGTGGAGCAGCATATTATGGAGAGACCCATGCCAACATCACCACCAGAACATCTCAATATCATTATTTATACAGGAGAGCCCTAAATAACACTGAAAACAAATCCATATTCTTTGAGCATCAAAAACAACAGGCCATGTGTTCAAACCCATTATGGCAAGGGCAGTGTGCACTGAATCTAATGATATGAAATGAAAGATAAAGGAGACATGCTTTATTGCAAATGACAACTATGCAATAAACCTAAAAGAATCATGCTTTGCAATCTCCAGAAATGATCTTTATGAAAGAAAACTTTGAATAAATTTTGCATAAATTACCGCTAAACTTCACTTAAAATCTCAATGTAAGATGACACTCCCAAAATAGGCTATGAATATGAAGACTTAATTCTCTGAAAGCGCTCAGCCGTATAATTCTTTTCTAGTAATACTAAGCTTCAATTTTTTGCATAAAGTGCAATTTAAAACTTACCACTCAAAGGTGAAGTAAAAAACAAGGGTTTTATTGCAACTAAACAAGATATATGTAAATTGTATTCATAGAAATATTCAACATAAGTTAACTTTATAGAAAATTTGCAAATCATGATAGACATACAATACTCAAATGAACATGGTTTATAGAGACATGATGTGGAACTTCTTAGTCATAATAGTGAATAAATATCTCTATATCATATACAGTAATTTTTATTTTCATTTGATTATAATTATTTTGATACTCTATACTATAATTGATGAAAAACATGCCACATGAAGGATCTCATAAACATACTTTAGTTTTATTTCAAGTTAAAAGTGAGAGTATGAAAAATATAAAAGTTGCCCAGTATATGCCCAATAATATATGAACGTGGCCTTATCATATCATCAATGACTACTATAATGAAGGATGTTTATCATATAGGGGGTGTAAACAATATCTGTCTGTTATTAAAAGAATACAGTATTTAAACTACTCAAAATATTTAGAAAGAAGATGAAAAACAAATCCATGTATATAAAGTGGATCAAATTACACATGCAAATCAGAAGCCATATATATATAAAAGACATATTTTGCGGGTTCATCCGTGTTAAAATATTTTAAATATTGATATATATATATATATGTTTCAGAAGCCATACACATATACATTTCAGAAGTCATACATACATATGTTTCAGAAGCCATACATATATATGTTTCAGAATTCATCTCTCTCTATATATGTTTAAATAAACAGAGGAGTGATGGATATGAACAAAAAAGGGGAAAGTTTAACTCTTAGTAATATTCACATCTTCCATTATATTGTAAAAACAAATAAATTTGTACTAAGAATTTACCAACAGTCCTGCGTGGTTTGAGAGGGTCTGACTTGGTTTGGTGGAGTGTCTGACTTGGAATCAGGACATACCATGATCGATTCTGATTTTCGCAAGTCTAGCATTCAAACTTGGGCAATAATGCCATATGTCTGTTTTTTTTTGTGTGTGTGTGTACCAACACTTTACACTCTGCCTGGGACAAGAATAAGGACACGTTGCTCTCTCAATTAACCATTAATCTTTGTAATTGGAAAAAAAGCTTACATTTGAGAAACATTTTTTTAGCCAACAGAAAAATTTATACTTCACTTTGGATTCGAGTTTTATGATGGTTTCCTCCGACTAGTATAGTGTTAAACTCAACCATTATTTTATAAACTGCGATAACTCCCAACACCGATATTTTTGAAGCCGCTTGGCCACATGTCCATTACTGTCTAATCTCTAGTGAGCTGTATTTTCTGCTTTCTATTTTATTATAAATATTTTTAATAATAGTATAAGTCACTGAATGCCATTGAAAATATTTATTATGGTATTCTTTGATTTTTTTTTTTAAACTAAAATATCTGTATATATATTTCCCCTTTAAATTAAAATATCTGTACATATATTTTTCCTTGCATAAAGTTCCTTCGAAAACTAATAAATGAAATACAATAATAACATAGCTTCTTACATTTGAAAAATATTAAGAACTTTAATTATAATCTTTTCTGTAAGCGCCTTTCTCAAAACAAAACGTTACCTGTAATTTAATACACTGCACAGGCTTACACACATCTGCACACATAATGTAATATATAAGGGATTCGAACTTAGACTTTCATACGACCCTCAACTCTACATGCCATCTCATATTTCTGACCCAACTTAAACATTTTCTTATATATATTGTATTTTGAGTTTAATGTTTTCTCTTTGAAATAGGTGCGTATTAAGGTTAAAGTTGTTAATGTTTCTCCATGTAAGAAGCTGTATTATTACTGTATTTAAGCTATCACACCCTATTTTAAAAGAACATCACTTTTTGATTGAAATATTGGGTTTCTCCTCTCATATTATTTTTTATAATTCATTTTCTTTTACCGGAATGTTTTCTATTTTGAGAATGTATATAAATTAGTTAATACGTAGTTTTAAAATAAAATAACTATGAAAATGCGTAATAATAGGAAATATTGTTTTCTGCTAAAAATCTATTTTAAAATACAAAGCTAACTTTAACCTTCTTTTGCCGGAATAATTGATAATTGCTATTATTATTTGCATATTACTTTCCGTTTACAACAATTCTATCTTTTGTAAATATTGAATCTAATTGACACAGAAAAAAATATTTTATCGACTGTACCTGATGTTTACGGATCTACAAAACATCACACCCTAAGAGTTTAGTCACAATTGTATGATGTAATTTTTAAATAGCACTATATAAACAAATAAATGAAAGTAACACAAGTAGGTTAGTGTAAATAGCAGGTAAGAACAGGTAACATTAATTTCATCACAATAAATAATTACATAAAAAGTTTACTGTTAATAATTATAAACTTATTAAATTTGATTTTAATAAAAAATTATTAATAAAACAAATGAAAACAAGTTTTTAATTTGCTGTTATTTTTGATTTCTTACAGAGATTTTGCAGTCATGTGGAATATCATTCTTCTTTTGTTTATTTCATCTTTAAAATGTATCGCTGCTCAAGTCGCTCTACCCTCAGGTAAGATTTAACAATCATGACGCTACTTAATTATCGTGAAACCGTCAGTACGATAAATAAATAAATATTTTCTCTTACTCTTCATTATAATTAATTTGTATAGAATATGAAAACAGTTTATCGAATCATTAACTATAATATTTATTTCTAGAAAATTAAATGTTCAAATTGTCAGTAAGTATGTGTAAGTGTAGTCTTTATAGATTAGACACAAGCGTAGTTTTTATTGGTCAAACGCAAGCGTAGTTTTTATTGGTCAAACGCCCTTCACAGTTTGGTATAGCGGATAAAGCATTCGACATCGGATCGGAAGGTCCCGGGCTCGATCCTGGTGCTGAGCAATAAAACTATTAACATTTTTTTTAAAATTATTGGTTAGATAATGCTACTTCGTAAACGACTCCAATCAAACAGCAACTCACGAATTCTTTACTTTTAACAAGAAATTGCAAATTTTAAGTTATGTATATGTATATAATTTATTAGTAATGTCTTCATATCGCTGGATTCCAAATAGAACTGTATTTCTTTTAGTCTTACTCTAATTCAAGTCTTACGGACGAATTCTCAAAGTAGAATTATTTTATCAAATAACTCCCGTATGTACTTTTATTCATTATAATTTTACTTTATGTTTACCAATAAAGGTCATGGTCGACGATTCATCTGAGTAACTCAGCATGACTGGGGGGGGGACAAATGCCTTCTGCACCCTCTTTCAAAAAGCAGGAACAGCAAAGATTATTGCTTTTATTCGCTAATGTCAGTTGTTAAGGAGGGTTCCATCAATGGAATTATAAATACTCGTTTGCCTTCAAAGCCATGGAACATATTTCTCTTTTTTAAATAATCGAATAGTTATCTAATTGATACGTTGAACTTTGATCCAAAACTTTTACTTCTCAAAATCTCAATCTATTACCGTGTACTTGATTGTCAGACACAGATATTTAAAAGATGAAAATTAAATAAAATTGCTTAAAAAGTGCAAAAGGAAAAGTTATTAAAACTGGGCAATGAAGTAAAAATACTGTCAGAGGGGGGGGATATATTGGAAACAATCTTCAATAAATTAATGTTTTTCCATATGTCATAGCATCGGCCGGACGCGAACCCACAACCGTCTGCAACCAACTACTTGCTTGCATGGCGGCTGCGATACCTCTCGGCTAACAACGCAAGACTAAATTAATGTTTTACCCTTAAAAATAGCAGCTTGACAGTTATTTGTAGTTAATTCTATTATCTGAAGTTATTCTCCTTGTTACCAACTACCGACTCCATTCTTAGTCTTAGATGACCAAACAACTCTATTAGAATGTGATCAGATGACCTTTAAATAATGCTGTAAAGCTAATTTGCAAGAAATCAAGCTTTATTTCATGTATTAGACAAAATTCTAAAAAGTTGAAGAAAACACTATATTATGTTGAGTCCATGGATTCTTTAAATATGGTAAGGGTTAGTGAGTAGTGTATCTTCAGCAATATTTAAGAATACCTCTGGTTTAGTTATAGGTCCCTATTATTTTGATTGCTGAATCTAATTCTAGAGAGATTTTAATGTAAATATACTACAGTAGCATAGAAAACAGTTCAGGGCATTAATTTAAAATTTGTTTCATTTAAAGCATCCCATTGAATATATATATGATCACCGATTCCTATATTTACATAAGCTATTAAAACAGTAGCAAAGTCTCCATACACTAGTGCCACCCAGTGCAAGCCATAGTTATTAATTAATACTAAAAGATTTGTGCATAAAATCCTTATCTAATGAACTTTATAAAATGGTAGCAATTTCTCCATATAGTAGTGCCATCTAGTGCAATCCATAGTAATCAAGGGATGATAGAAGGTTTGTGCATGAAATTCCTATCTAGTGAGTAGGCACTAGATAGGAATTTTATGCACAAATTGTCTATTGATTACTATGATTTACACAAGGTGGGATGATTGTGTTAGTAGGATTGTTAAGTGTTATAGTCGTAAGGAATGGGATAAAAGAATAGATTCATTAATAAAAAATCGGAAGTTAGAGAGATGGAGAAATAGTATGGAGAGTAAAAAGAGTTTAAGTATATATAGAAGCAAACAGAACATTAGGTGTGAGTTAATGTATGATAATAGTAAGGAAAGTAGTTTATTGTTTAAGGCTCGAATGGGATCTTTAGCAACAAGGGAATATACACGTAAATGGAAAAATATGGGTGATTTAGTCTGTAAATTATGTAAAAAAGGAATAGAGAATATTAGGCATTTGTTAATTGAATGTAAATGCTTGAAAACAGAAAGGGTACATATAATGAAGTTATGGGAGAATAAATATGAACAAAGTGATTATACAGAAAGTTGGTTATTGGTTTTTATGCTGGGTTTGGGAAAAGATAAGGGGGATTTAGATATAAATGCCATAGAGTTGACAACGATTGTGTTATGGAAATGGGATGGAGTAGAATATGGGAAAACTTAGAGTGGGGAATGGAAAGGGGTTCAAAGTGGCTAACAGGTTTCTCTGGGCATAGTTGCTGAGATTCCTGACTCGTTTAAGGAGGAGTCACAGTGCATCACATCACATTACTGTTTTATCATTTAATGCAAATAAAAATGTCTATTCCAAAAATTTATTAAACATTACTATATTTTAATCTCATTAAAATTATTTCAATTAACCCTCTCCCTTTTTGATTTTGAACATTATATATAACCCATGAGCCAAAGTTAAATAAAAAGTTTTTCTAAAAAAAAAAAAAATGGAGAAATTAGACTTACTGATAAAGATTTATCCTAAATTTGCTTTTGGAATAGTATTGGTAAGTTTTTATATGTTAACATCTATTAAACTCTTTAAATTTTTGAATTTTAAATATACTATTACACATTAAAAAATATTAGCATTAAAAAAACTTGCAATTAAATGAGTTGTTTTGTTTGACTACATGAAGCTATTCTTTAATAAAATTTGGGAATATCAATCAGATATATGAAGTTTGGGCAATTGTTTTGGCTCAGGTGCTATTTTGTGGAAGTGGAGGGCCACATCAGGTGCCACTTTGTGGAAGCGGAGGTTAGTGAAGGGTTGCACTTTTTTTTCACGACACAATAAACACACTGCATTCAGTACCGATTTTATGTTTTTTCAGAAGGTTCATGGTTTCACTAAAGTTGTAATTTGTATATTTACTGTTCAAAGACAAAATTGAAATTAACCAGATCAACTAGAAAAGCACTGCACATCATATCTACACTGTGCATGCATATTGATGTGGCCATCTTAGTGGAAAATATGAGATGAATCTTCGGTCGAGCATGGGAAGGAAATCACGGTTCAATGCATATTTTTCTGATTGTTTTGGTGGGTTGCATGTGGTCCATGGTCTGCTATTTTCCCACCCCTGAGATATATAATTTATATTTTTAATTCTTCCTATTACTAAATTACACCCCCCCCCCCGATGTAAATACTTCTGTCCAAGATACATTGGGAATAAGTTAGAGGGAGAAAAAACCAATGTAATGTTGGGCAATATTATTTTGTTTTCTTAAAAATACTATGTCAAATAAAAGATGGGAGTAAATTAAACAGAATTACTTCTGAAGATTTAGATAATTTAACAAAAGTATTTAAAATATATTATTTGATAATTATAAAAAAAAGGAAAACCTTTCAGATTTTTAATATAATTTTTTTAAAGAACTGCTTTTATTTGCTAAAAATACATAGAGGGGATTTGAACCCAGACTTTCAAGCTCTCCCTAGTCATCTGCTTCATCTTATATAACCAATACACACTGCCATATACATGCAAAAAAAATAAATGATCTCCAATATACGTATTTCATGCTAGGTATGTGTAAATAGATGAAATATTGGTGATTAATCCAGTCACAAAGGTTGATCCTTGATGATTATAGCCCATGATGCTATGTATGATTGCTTATAGGTTGCTTATTATTTACTTCAAATGCTGGTTCCTTGCTTGTTTTCTATGTTTAATAAAACAGTGATGCTAATTTCTCTTACACCATATTCTGTACTATTACTGTATATTGTAACCATCTATCCAATTCTTACTTTTATTCAGTAAATGTTGTTTTTTAGTAAATTATGATTATAATTGCATTAAAATCTGTGTTAAAATAATTTTTTTACCCATAATAGTTGGTCTTGTAACACTTTTATTTTATGATTTTTAGTTTGCCAAGCAGTTCTTCCAAACGGTTTAGGACATGGAATCTGCTTCCCAGCTGCTATTTGCAAGGAATTTAAAGGACTACCCCAAGGAAATTGTACCGATGATTCTTGCTGTTTTATAACAGGAGTGGAACCTTTTAAATGTGGTAATAAAGGTCGTAAACCCACAAAAATTAAACCAAGAATACTAGGAGGGAGATTAACTGGAAGCAATGAATTCTGTTGGCAGGTAAACATTTTTATGCAGCAGTTTCATCATTTTATATTAAATAAATAAATATAAATTAATACATCAAACTTCTTTTAAATCTTTTTTTTTATGACTTATAAAAATATAATTACACACCAACGTTATAATTTTTGGATAATATGTGATATTTATTTATATTTATTATTAGATATTTATGTTTTTATTTTTCAGTTTTCCTTAAAAAAGATTATATTATAAAATAGTCAAATTGTTGGTGTGTTATATTTTTATAATAGTCATATAAAAATCAAGTTTTTTTTAAATTAAAAGATTACTTTTATTATTCTAAGGTTTTACATTGTACTCAGTGGTTATAAATGTTTACAATGTAAGATCTGATATCTATATTATTAGTTCTTATATCTATATCTTCAGTCAATCCAAGATGACATTCCTAAACAGGTTAACTGACATCTGGTAAATCAAATAATTCCCAGGTGGCCTTAAATATTTCCGTTGGCGCTATTGATTTGCCCCAATTTTTGATTTCCTTAATATAGTTTATTAGTAGTTGTTTAGTATTATTTTTTGATTGTCCAAAAATTAGTTTACATCTAATTTTCCACATGGAGAAGGCCAGGAATGTTGAGATTCTTATAAGTGGGTATATTCCCTTTTTAATGCAGTCCTTAAGGGATGTAATGATGTGTTTATTTGTTTTCATATAAGCATTTATTATTTCTCTATGGATAATCAGTCCTTGACATACATAAAATATATGCCCTATGGTTTCTTCTTCCCTTTTGCAAGTTTGGCATAACACTTTTCTAGTATACAAGAGAGGATTCACTAAGGTTGTCTCCATAAAAATCAAATTTTAAAAAGAAGTTTGGTGTATTCATTTATATATATATATATTGACAGTTATGAACTATATTTGAAAAGAAAACTGTGTAGATGATATTTTAAATAAAACTAAAGATATGTTATTTTAAAAAAATAAAAGTATACGAGTCAAAAGTTTGATGTGGTTGAGAGGTCAGCAGTGGCAGCTTTGCAAGCAGTTGTCCCGGGTTAGCGGGTTCGCTTCCTGACTGATGCTATGACGCATGGGAAAAAAAGTTTGATAATGAATTCGAAACTGAAGAATATATAAAACTAAAGATATATATAAATGAATATACCCAACTTTTTTTTTAATTTTGTTTTTCATCTGATTCTTATAAAAATATAAGTACACTCCAATGTTTTAATTTTTGGATTTGTTTGGAATATGTGATATTTATATTTATTATTATATATTTGTATTTTTATTTTTCAGTTAGTCGAACATTGGTGTGTAGTTATATTTTTATAATAGTCATATAAAAAACCAGATTTAAAAAGAAGTTTGTTGTATTCGTTTATATTTATGAAAAGTTAAACCACTAAACATCACATGAGCCCCATCTCTTATGCTAGCACATAACTGTTATTAAACAGGAAAAACTCTCCATACAGTAGTGCCACCCTGTAACAACCAGAGTAATCAATGGATGCCAGAAGGCTTGTGCATAAAATCCCCATCTAGTGCCTACTCATAAGCTATTGAGCTTAGATTGAAAATATTATTGTGTTTTCAATTTGATTTTCATAGTTTTGTAGTTAAGTAGAGATAAAAGGTGGCTGCTGGAGGGTTGCATTAGATCCTAAGATCTAAGTGGTGTTCTCAGATCCAAGGCTCCTCACTGATGAAGGCCACAAGCCAGAAACTAGTCTGGGGATATTGGATGAGTAGGCACTAAATAGGGATTTCATGCACAAGCTTTCTGGCATCCATTGATTACTCTGGTTGGCACAGGGTGGCACTACTGTATGGAGAGTTTTGCCTGTTTGTATTGAAAGTTATGAACAATTTTTGAAAAGAAAACTGTGTAGATGATATTTTAAATATTAAATCAATATTATTAATATTTACTTCACGACATAAACAGAAATTTGCATAAATTAATAAATACGTTTAACGTCTTTAGACTTTTTTTTTTTTTAGAAAAAAAAAAACACATTTTAATTATATTATATATCAAATGAACATTTAATATTTTAAAAGTAAAGCTACTCGAATTTATTTTTAATATGTATACATTTTTAATATAGATATGCATTTACTAATTGTTTTACAAATGATAAACAGGAGAGGGCGGTGTTGAAACTAATATGAATAATAAATAAAAGAAAATATATATAGAGAGAGGCACGAGCTTTTGACCGATTTTTTTTTATTCCAAAACTTTTACATTTTATTTTGCAGAGGTTAAAACAAGATATTTCTAAATGGAATACAATAATTTTACTTCTATAATTAAGTCTATCTCTATCACAGAGGCTAAACTCTTTGTACAGTAATCTCTGTGTAAACAGCTTGTGTAAGCACAAAGAATAGAAATCATATGATGTTTAGTGGTTTAATAGCATCCAGTATCCCTAAACTAGATTCTAGCTTGTGACTTTCATCAATGATGAGCATTGCATCTGAGAGCACTGCACCTAGATTTTAGGATCCAATGCAACCCTCTAGCAACCAGTTTACCTTATTAGTTAACTATAAAGTTTTGAGTCCAACATGAAAACACAACAATGTTTTCAATTCAAGCTCATTGGCTTGTATAATTGTATAGATCTGAACTCAGTTCAGCATCCATACTTTTTGGTGTCTTTGGTTTTTTAATAACCACAGTTACCATAAAATCAGTATTGGTATTAAACATCAAATGATCACCTTTCTTTATGCTCAGACAAGCAGTTTACTTAGAGGCTTGTACTGAGTGGCACTACTATATGGAGAGTTAAACCTTTGTGTAATCAGCTTGTGTGAGCATAAAGAATGGTGATCATATGATGTTTATTTTCCTATTTTCACATTCTCCCCCTCTGCATATCGCTGCATAACTGTCATTTATTTGTCTACTATTATACTTCCTATATTTTTAAAATTATCCTCAACCTTCCTTTAACATTATTAGTTTGCTCAGTTTATCCCATTTTTGTATTAATTCTATTCTCTTTTTTTTCTTAAGAAGCTAAGGTATTTAATCTTGATCTTGTTTTCTTTCTTTCATGTATGCCTTTTTTCTTTTATTCTTTATTATTATTTGTTATTCCCATTAGTTCTATGTATAATCTCAATTGCAACCTTATTTAGCATGGCAGTTCACTCTCTTTAAGATTCAAATTCATAATCTTTCATGCTTCTTTCAAAAATATAATTAAACTTATTCATTTTAAATTCACCTCTTATTTTTTAACTCTTCAGATATCCCTGATTCCATCAGCATAATATATTCGCTTTCTTTATTGTTTAATGCTTCAATTCATTTTGTCTTTTCTATTTTTTTTTTAATCTACCAATATGTAATCAAGGAATGTACTTCAAACTCTGCCATGACAATGTAAACTTCTCATTTCTAATTTTCATTCGGTCATCCTCACACAACCTTTTTAGTGATATACCGTATATATTTTATACTCAGTAAATTAATATGCCTGCTCATGTCATCTTCAATGAATAGTTTATATTTTCCTTAAATTCTGCTATATTCTTATACATTTCTGTGTCACCTCTCACCCAATTTTTTCACCTTTTTCTATCCTCAATCGCTAAAGATATAATAACTCTTATTATTTTCATTATCTATCCTCATCCATTTACACTTGCGAAGACTAAATATGTCTTTTTCTCAAATGTGTCTCTATTATTAATAAATCCAATTTTCTTTCTCTAAAACTTGGTCCAACTTTCTCCATTTATTCATATTTCTAAAGTGCTCTGCATATTTATGAAACAAACGTCCCCGATCTTTCTTTGAAATATTCATTTCTTATAATTAATTATTATTAGACATTATCTTTAAAAAAATTCTACTGTTGCATGATTCATTTTCATCCATATTATTGTTTATCTTATTCTTCTACCTAAATATAAGCATAAATTTTCTTTTTATTTATCCTTCCAGCATAATAATTTTATCTTTACTTAGCATAATAATTTTATCTTTACTTATACAATCCCTCTTCTTAATATCTTCCTTGTTTTAATGAAAAATATCCATTTATTGTAAATTAATTCTTATAGTATTTTATCTTTCCTCTCTAATAAATATAACCTATTCTTTTTATATGAGACATTATTTCTAATAAACACACCCCACATATCTAAAAAATTAATAAGCACCATTATCACAAAGATATTTTACCCTCTAATTAATTCAAACCTTATTCAAATTTATGTCATTTTCAAATTGATCATTGATGTGCTTAAAACATGTAATCATATCTTCAGCAATATTATTGTTTTTACAGTGTGCCCAATTATATCATTTACTCTCATTAAACCTATTATCTTTGTTGTTTCTAATATCTAACAATTACCAAAATACAGCACCTATTGCATTTCTTTTATTACATATGGTAATAGTATGATTACTGAACCCTACCATTTGATGGCGCTCTTTTTCGCTCAATGCACATAAATATACCATTTCACAGGCTGTCTGTTTGTTTACATAATATTATGGTAAAAGATTTTTTTTTTAACCGGTTTTAAATTTTTTTTCGTCGTCGGCCTGTCTGTTTGGTTTACATAATATTATGGTAAACCACCAAAGTTTTTTTTTATTCCACCTAGGTTTTTTTAATAAACAAATACTTTGTTTTTAGATAATCTAGGCTGTGTTGGTTTGTTTTTAAATTATCGACTAACTGTCCATCGGTTTCTTTACATAATATTACTTACGGTAAACCAAAGTTTTTTTAATTTATTTTTTTGGTTCGTTTTTTTTAAAAAAAAAACAACACAAGATGGTGTTAGAGGGATGTTGGTTTGCTTTGAAATTATCGATTAATGCTCCGTCGGTTTATTTACACAAAAATACAGTAACAAATACTTTGTTTTTAGATGGTGGAGGGGGTGTTGGTTGTTTGCTTTGAACTTATTTTTTTTGGTTGATGTTTTGATTTGCTGAAAGACTTCAACAATTCGGTACTTTTGAATAAATAAACTCTTGGTTTTTTAGAATGTGGATGGGTTGTTTTGATTTTGAATTGTTGTCTTTTTTTTTTTTTTTGTTAATTTATTACGAGGTTTTTCTAATTTTTTGTTTCAAATCTTTCCACTACAGAAAGCTATATTATATGATAGCAAAAAGTTCTTCCTTAATTTTTGGGCCTTTAATTTAAAAAAAGACATAAACAGTTCATTTTTAAAGAACACTTTTTTTTAAGCCGGAGGAGGTGCGGTGGGGTGGCGGGGAAGGTTTGTTTTGATTTTTAATTATCGACTTCTTTTTGGATTTTCTTTTTGAACATTTTATTATGTTACCACACCGTTCTTTATTATTATATATATATATATTTGGGTGGGGCCTTTTGAATAAACTCTTAAACATTTCTTTTTTTATTTTGGTATAATAAAATATTACCTACTTTAATTAACTGTTATTGAAACTTATCAAATATTACCTACCTACTTTCTAATCATGTGAACAACAACAAAAAGCAACAGCTTCCCATAAAATAATTTATTGAATCCAAAATAAACGAAACTTTGGACAAGTTGTGAACCAAAACAAGTAACAAAAAAACCTACCATTTTCGGGTTCATGAAAAAAAGCCAAAAGTAACACACAAAAAAAGTAACAGGGAAGCCTCAAAGCTATAAGTAACAGGATTTTGGAGCCCTCGAACCAACTTTCCTTACAGTTCTCACATGGATTCATGCATAAATGGGAATTTGCTCATGAAATTGGAAACAACTCTGCTGAAAAAAAGAACCTTTTCAAGTTGTGTGCAGTTCAAAAGCATAGGGAAGCATGTGTGATGACATGACAATTCTTAATATAGAATACTAATTCCACTACACTTTCTAAAAAAATTTCCAACAATGAATTTTTTCAGAATTTCATCTCTTTCAAATATGCCACCATTAAATCAGACCATAGTGAGAGTTCAAGAGTGTTCACTTGATGAATACTGTCACAATGCAATGGGCATAGTATTTCATTATGTAATCATAGAATACATCACCCTCAGATGGCCTGTTACAGCTAAAAAACATCTATTGTAATGTCAGCCATAAATTAATGCCACTAAAACAGTATATTGGTGTGCGTTTTGTGAAAAACAATGCCATCAAGCAGTGGGGTTCAGTATTTATATTATTATCTTACATTTCTACATCATCAAATCTTTAAATCATGCAATAATTTTTCTCTATTATTAATTCTAAAAATCCTTCCTTTCATCCACCATATCTTTCATTACATGCTCACCATTTCTTTTGCTTACACATTCTGTTAATAAGAATACCAAACTTTCATACAGCAGTGCCTCCAAGTGCAAGCATTCATAATTAATGGATGCAGGAAAGTTTGTGCATAAAATCCCTATCTAGTGCCTACTCATTCAACATCTCCAGACTAGTTTCTAGCTTGTAGCTTTTATCAGTTAGGAAGCTGATGGCGTCCATCAGTGAGGAGCCTTGGATTTGAGAGCAGTGCACAGTACTCTCAAATCCAAGCCTCCTCACTGATGAAAGCCACAAGCTAGAAACTCATCTGCTTAATATAAGATAGTAAAATTATTACAGAACAATAAAGTTTTATTGCAAAGAAAGTGAAAAAAAAGTGGAATTTTTGTATATATCTTGCTTTTGTTTATGTTTGTTAAACCATTAAAGTCATATGATGATTACTCTGGATTGCACTGAGTGGCGCTACTGTATGGAGAGTTTCGAAATGGGATGGAGCATGATAGAGATGAATATGGGAAAACATAGGGCAGGGAATGGAAAGGAAAGATAAAGTGGATAACAAATTTCTCTGAACATAGTGGCTGAGAGATTCCTGACTTCATATAAGGAGAAATCAGATTGTATCACATCACGTCACATACTCATATATTTTAGTCTGTAAATTAATTTTCACCAGTTAGACATTCTTTCTCATATTCATCTTCCCCAGAATTGTTTCCTATGGTAATACTTTTATCATTTGGTAAAAGTATAAAGACACATTCATCAGATTCCTTAAAATGTTGCACATGTATTAAACAAAGAATTTCACACTAGAAACTAAAATGTTAAGGAATTGTTGTTAAACACCAACTGGATAAGCAAAATTTTTAAAAATTCAAATGCAAGTAAGAACACTCGATTGATCAAAACTTATAAAATATCAAATTAAATAGTCATTCCTTTAATGTTTTTATCATCATCATCATCATTTTCGATTATTATTGATCCATTGCAGGCTGAAGTTCTCTCCAAGTTCAATCCATATTCTCTGATTTCTAGACGTTCTTCTCCACATCACCCCTGCACACTTTCTTATTTCCTCTATCCATCTCACATGTAGTCTCTTTCTCTTGGAATCTAATTTAAGATTTCAACTGTCCATCTATTATCATCATTTCTAACAATATTTACACTCCAGCACCACTTCAGTCTCTTAATTCGTTCTATATATACTTCGTAAAATAGCTTTTAGACCGAAAGACGAAATTTGTTTTAAAATAAAAAACAGAAATCATTATTACAATTTGTAAAATTCCAAAATATTAGCTTCTTTGCATATATTATAAACATATAATCATTCCATTTTTTAATGTTTAAGCCAATAAACATCACATGATCACTATTTCTTATGCTTGCTCTTAACTGTTATTAAAACAGGCTGAACTCTCTATATGTATTGCCACTCAGTGTAAGCCAGAGTAATCAATGGATGCCAGAAGGCTTGTGCATAAAATCCCCATCTAGTGCCTACTCAGATCCGAGGCTCCTCATTGATAAAGGCCATAAGCCAGAAACTAGTCTGGGGATATTGGATGAATAGGCACTAGATGGGGATTTTATGCACAAGCATTCGGGCATCCATTGATTACTCTGGCTTGCAATGAGTGGCAGTATATATAGTTTTTTTAATTTTTGTTTTAAAATATTCATTTGCAAACATAGCCTTAACATTACATTTAAGTGAAACTACATTAGGAAAAAAAGAGTAAAGATGGAAATTAATTTATTTGTCAATGAAACAAAAGTTTTTTTTTTTTACAATAAAAACATCAATAAATAGTTCAATCATTTAATAGTTATTAAAATTTAGACAGAATAGTAGTAGTTTCTAAAAAGCAAATTTCAAACATCCATATGGTTGGATAGAATCTATTTTTTAATACAATTGTTTTAAACCTTGGGGCTAAATATTCTGTAATGTAAACAACTATTTACATCTATAAGTGCTTGTTTAATATGATCTTTTTTAAAATTCAGGGTTCTAACTATAACATAATTCAAAAGATGTCATTATATTGAACTTGATTGCATCCAATTTTTATAGCAATTTTATCTTGCCTAAACAATGCATTTGTGGCATTTATGTCTTGTGCAAATATTGAATTCACACAAAAACATTACGATTTTTAATATCTTTATCAAACACACCGTTTTTATCAATATGTGCATTGAAGTCTTTTTATTAAAATAGATACAATAATTATACCAATCAGAAGTAAAAGATTTTTATGAACATTCTACATTTAATATTAGAACATCATCACCATCAACCAATATCAATCCATTACAGGAAGAAAGTCTCTCCAAGTTCAATCCATCTTCTCTAATCTTTAGCTTCTCTTCTCCACATCATCCCTGCACACTTTCTTATTTCATTCATCCATCTCACATTTGATCTCTTTCTGGGTCTTTTAAATCTCTTGGCATCCAGTTCAAGATTTCAATTGTCCATCTATTATCATCTCTTTTAGCAATATATCCAGCCCAACTCTACTTCAGTCTTTTAATTTTTTCAATGAAGTCAGTAACACCTGTTTATTCTCTTACCCATATATTGCATTTTTGATATCTTCTTGTTACTCCTAACATGCATCTCTCGTATTTCTTTGAGTGGTCTGAAGTCTCTGTATTGCTCTTCTGTTAAATGTCCAAGTCTCAGATCCATAAGTAAGAACTGGTAAAACACATTTATTAAAAAACCTTTCTTTTCAAACACATAGGCATATTTCTTTTTAGTATCAAGTTATTTATACCAAAAGCATTCCAACCAAGTTTAATTCTTGGATTAATTTAATTCATTATGTTTCCATCTGTATTAATAATCTGACCAAGGTATTTGTAACTGTTAACTTCTTCTTACTCATCATAATCAATCTTTATTTTCATATTTTGAAAAAACCATTGAACATTACTTTAGTCTTTTTAACATTTATCTTTAGTCCTACTTTCATCTGATAACTCCTGCAGCATTTCCTGCAGCTCTAAAGCATTATTTGCAAAAACAACTACATCATCTGCAAAATCTAAATGACTTAAATAATCTCCATTTACTTTCACTTCTTTATCTTCCCATTTTAATCCACAAAATACTTCTTGCAGCACTGCTGTAAAACATTGTGGGAATAACACCCTGTCTTACACCCTTCTCAATCCTAGTATCATTATGTAATTTAATTGTTGCTATTGCATTTTTATAAATATTATTTAAAATATGACAATATCCTGGATCTATACCTTGATGATTTTAATCACTGAAGAAATGTTTATAGAACCAAATGCCTTTTCATAATCTACAAATCCAAAGCATAATGGCATCTCATATTCATTTGTCGTTTCTGTGACTTCTTTCAATACTGGTTATGATCTACTGTACTAAAACCAAAACATAAGCACTGTTAAATTAGACACAGGTGCCAATATGCAAATTATGTCTTAATATCATTTATCGTTCATTAATATTTACCGTTCATTGATACATGTAGGAATTTTAAAAATAAAAGATATGAAAATAGATCTCACGGTGCATAAATCAAAAAATTATAGTTTTCTTTCACTCAATGACGTATCTTTTAAAAAAAATAAAAACAAGAAGGGGTAAGTTTAAAATATCAAGCAATTTATGTAGAAAGAGATTATTGAAAAAATAAATTTTAAATACTCATATTTTTCATAGTTGTTTTTGTCACCTATAAAGTAGCTCTTAATATAGTATAAATACATCAATTATTATATAAACTTCAAAAAGTAAAGACTTGACTTGGTTCAGT